>CABHPP010137119.1:32980-66415 GCA_902168425.1 Peromyscus attwateri | reverse complement strand
TTTCAGCTACCTCACTCCACTTTCTATCTCCATTTTCATTAGAGCTGTCTTCATTCCATATGTCTGTGTCTGCAAAACTCTTCATCAGGGTACCAGCTACTGGGGTTAGAGCCACTGTAACCCTGTATGACCGCTTCCTCTTTTGATTGTATCCACAATGATCCTCTCTCCTCCATAAGACCACATTCACAGGTACCAGAGGTAAAGATTTCAACATGTGTGAGTGCACATCATTGGATCTTCGGCAAATTAAGGCAAGGAAAGCTTTATGCTATTGTCCCTTTTATTAAGTGGCAATATCATTTACCTATTCTGATCCACTAAGTATATTTCTGGCCTGCCTTCATACTTAAAGTTTCATTGACTGGGAACAAAAACATCTGAGAATAAGCATCCTTCTAGTCTCTACATCTTCCAAGGACTTTGAAAAAAAATGATGACATTGAAGGTGACTTAGGCTGTGGTGCCAGTTGGTGTGTAAGTTCTCAATTTGAGAACTTGCAAAGCAAAATAATGCCAAAAAGAAAAAGAAAATGTTGAGATTGCCATTAGTTTTTCAGCATATGGAAGGCTAAACATCTGGTGAATGAGGGACCTATTCTCCCTGATTAGTGATCAGGATAATGTATCTGCATTGCAATTCTTCCAGGTCAAAACTTGATAGAATGGGAGCTATAAGTGGTTCTGATTGTTTTTCAAGAACACTACCCACCAGGGTGACTATCCATTCCCCAATGATGGCCTCAGAGAAGGGTCATGATGAAATCACTATGCACTTTTGCTAGTGGCAGCATAACCACCTCTGATTCCACTGGTGGCAGAAAGGCCATACAAGAAAAGGCTCTGTTTCCAAAGCACATGCTGTCAGATTCAAATGTATTTCTTCCTCTTCAGAGCCCACCCACCCCTTTGCCTTATCTGCAGCAAGGAGAACTGACCTATTAGGCACTTCATTTAGTTTTTAGCTCATAGGAGAAGCAAATTGGAGGAGAGATTTTGTTTGCTTTCTGTTACTATGATAAACACCATGACTAAACACAACTTGGGGAGGAAAAGGTTTATTTCAGCCTATAGGTTACAGTCCATAGTTAAAGGATGCTAAGGTAGGATGTCAAGGCAGAAGCTGGCTTGCTTCCTGAAGTTTGTGCTTAGCCAACATTTTTTTTCTACACCTCAGTAGCACAAGAGATAGCTCTTCCCTCATTGACCTGGGTCCTTCTACATCAACTATCAATCAAGAAAATGCAACAAGGCATGCCCACAGACCAGTCTTATGGGTACAGCCCCCTAATTGAGATAACCTACCATTTCCCTACCTGCGATAACTCTGGGCTGTGTCAAGTTGACATCTGAAGCTAACTAAGAAAGTAAGGTCTCCTCAAGAATCTATTTTATGTGCCATAACATAATACACTAGGGAAATATTCAGGTCTCTTCTCTCCAACTCTTGTCCCCTAGATATGTAAGCTAGTGTTGCTGGAGAAACATAACCAACCACTCAAGTAGAGAGACATGGGCTTGAGGGATTCATATTTAATTTTTGGTTTGTCTTACTTTATTATTCACAGTAAAAGCATTCCTCTGTTGGTAGAGATTAAATAAAACACTTTAAAATCAACAGGTCTCAGAACATGTTTCCCTGGCTCACTCCAAATCAGTGGAAGAATGAAGGTCACTGGGAATATGATTTATAAAGGTCAGCTTATTAGAGAGTTCACAAGGTTGACATAAACATATCACTTGTGTGAGGGTTGGCATTTTATTTCTAGCCAGTGCAAACATCTATCTCAAACATTCTTCTTTCCATTGTGGCTTGTATAATTAAGTTTTGATATTCAGAAAAATCTCCTGGTGCTTTTTGTTCCCCAACTAAGTCAGGTAACAAAGAGCCTTTGCACCTACAAGACAATTAGAGGTGTTTAACCTGAGGATTTGATGTCAGTGGGTTTCCATGATGCTCCACTGGCCAAGAGTATAAAACTTCAAACCTCTCTTCCTTCCAGTAGATTTGAGGTGGATTTAAAATGAGAAGAAAACTGTCTGTGAGAAGAACAGTAATCTATCTGGGCACAATTCTTATATCCAACATGAATGAAAATTAAGGACTATGGTATAGTTTCCCCCACATTGTCATGAAAGAAAGTCTGAAACAGAGAAGCTTATTTGAAATTCACATGTTTCATAAACTTTCAAATTCAATGACATGATTTGAGGGGTTTGGTGCTACAGAAAACCCCAAGTTTCATAATGCTCCCTTTCCATTCTGGGGAATTTTAGAGTGAGAAAGATTTGACCATGTTAACAAAATAAATGGAAAGTGAAGGAAAGATGGTTCAGAAGGATCACTGTGCAGACACAGAATGGACTGGATCCAGAGCACAGGAACAACATTGAGTTTAGTGAAGAGGAGGAAGAGCTAAGTCACCCTCCAAAGGTAGAGGGAGGGAAGGACATGGGATAGGTCTCATACTGCTGAGGGTGCGGTGCACTGGGGCAGGGGTCGTGGGGGGCTCTGAAGGGCCTGATGATGGTGCCCAAGGTTAAAGATTCCATCCATCCTTGGTCTGGTATCATCTCAGCTACAGGCTAGAGTCCTCCAGTGGTTGCTGGTTGACCTGCTACCCTGAGTCAAGAACCAGAAAGAATAACTCTAATGAGAAATGTGAAGGGATTGAGCAGTTGCATCATCCCTGGGGAATGTCAGTAGAAGGACTGCAGAGGTGCCCATCTACAACGATTTGCTGCTCCACCAACTCCAATTTACAGTTGGGTATTTCATACTGTGCTCAGTTTTAACTCTGACCAAGGGGAATGTGAGGCTTCAGTAACTGTGTGTTTCCCCTTTCTAAGTAAGTACAGCTACCCCTTGTCTCCATGAATGCTATAGTCAAGGGTTCAATGAATCTTAGATCAAAAACATTTGAGGAAAAATGTCTGAAACAAGCATATAGAAATTTTTTTCTTGTTATTGTTCCTTGGAAAATATGGTATATAGTATAGCATATATATATTATAACACATATAATATAATATAACAACTAATTATATGGTATTTACATTGTATTGGGTCATTTTTAAATGGTTTTTCTTTTATTGAAAATAGATTCTTTTCTCATACAACATATCCTGATTATAGTTTGCCCTCCCTCGACTGATCTCAGTTTCTCCTCCCCTCCCCTCAGTTCCAGAATTCCCTTACTTTGTGTTTTTTTTTTTTTTTTTTTTTTTACTGATTCTATTTTCAATTTCAGGTCTTATGACCATTTTTATTTATTCCTTATTGTTTATTATTTCTGTCTGTGTTTTTCTGTATTTCTTTGGGGGATCTATTCATTTCCTCTTTAAGGACCTCTATCATATTCATAAAGGTTGTTTTAAGGTCTCTGTCTTGTGCTTCCGCCATGTTGGAATACTCAGGGCCTGTTGTGGTAGGATAACTGGGCTCTAGTGGAGACATATTGCCCTGGCTGGTTTTGATTGTGTTTTTACATTGGCATCTCAGCATCTAGATTTGGGATGATTATAGGTCTAGTTGCTAATTTCTTGATTTGTCTTTGTTGGGTGAGTGTTTTGCTCCTTGGTTTCTGTCTACTCTCTGGAGTTTTAGAGAGTGTGTGGCAATGTGTTACCTGTTTTCCTGGCCTGTTCTGCTGGTGTGTCCACAGGGATTGCCTGTCAGTGTTAGAGAGTGGGTAGCTGGGATGAGTTTGGGGAAGGAAGGTTGGAGGAGAAGGTCTTGGGGATGGGGTCAGAAAGGGAGACTACAGCAGGTTTCCATATACAGAGCTGGGGGTGAGACTGAGGGAGGGGTGGATCTCTGGAGCAGTAGGAGAGCTTTGGGTCTTCCTTCTGTCTATTTGTTGCCCGGGGAGGAGCTGCCCTTGGGTTAGCAGAGGGTGACTGCTGGAGTTGAGGTCTGGGACAAAGCAGCAAGTGGAGAGGGGGAGATTAGGGGGGGATGGTTTGTGGGATCCATAGGCGACGTGGGCAGGGGTGGGGGCAGCCTGTGGTTGGTGTTCTGTTGCAGCACTAGGGACTAGACTGGGAGGATTGGGCTTGGGTGGAACATAGAGAGAAGTTCTGCAGGCATCCTACCTGATTTTCTGGTAGGTGCGCCCTCTGTATTGAGTGTTATGATTAGCCTAGAGATGATTTAAAGCGTGAAGATGTGCATAGGTTATGTGCAAACATTATGCCCTTTATATCAGCATCTGAGATGTTGATTCTCTTGAGGCCACCCCCTGCCATGGCTGTGGAGGGATGATTCTATTTCTTTCATCAATAGTAGGCTGCTTTGGTTATTCTCGTGCCTGCCACCAGGAAAAGGAAACAAGCACCCAGGCTTATGATTAATAAAGTGGGAAAGGAGAAGTTACAGGTAAAGGCAGGTATGACGTGTCCCAGCTATGCCATTCATCCCAGCTCTTTCTTCCCCACAGAGGGTCGGCTGTGACTATGAGATCGACTCCAATGCTACTGAGGATCGCTGTGGTGTGTGCCTTGGAGATGGTTCTGCCTGCCAGACTGTGAAGAAGCTGTTTAGACAGAAGGAAGGATCTGGTAATAAACAAACCCAACTAACTGAAGTATCTAGGGACTTTGGAAAGCCAAAAAAAAAAAAAAGATTAATTTCCTTGTTTTTATTTCAAAAATAGCTTGTAAAAAAATAATTCAAAGTAGAATATAGTTCTCACCACTAAGGAATTGGCTCCCTCTGCAGTTACAGGAACAACGCTGGTTGCTAAGAAAATACAGGAAGTGTCACACTGACCTGAAAGGGCTGATGGCTGCTCCAGGGAACAGAAAACAGCGTGGTCCCTAGGAGAGCATCCTCCTTGAGAATATGCATCATTGGAGTAGCAGGATAATGGCAGTGACATTGGAATAAACCAAAAGCCAGGAGACAGATGAGGTCAAAAGCTGCTTGTGAAGAACACACAAAAGAATGGGTTCTGTATGTGAGGATGAGGAAGCCAGGATGGAACCGATGGAAAGGCAGAAGTACTGAGGTGTGCCTTGAGGGTCATAGGAGAAGTAAGACAGAGATGCTTCACATCTCCAGCCTGTGAATCCCACACAATGGTCCCTTATGAGTCTTGGGGAAGTTCTTCTACCTAGCATCCCACCACCTATATTTAGACCTTACAAGATTTCTTCTTTGAGCAGCCTTTTGAGCTACTGTGAGCCTAGGAGGGTGTAGTGAGACTCCACCCTCACCCTCACCTCACATGAGCTGTGACCCATGCTCATTTACCTCCATTAACAGTAGTTCTCATGGTACCTTGGTACCAGCCATGATCTCTAATTGGTAAGATCTTAAGCACGAAAAAGATGAAGAAAACTCAGAGTATTTTAATTGAGATTTCCCAGATACACTCTGAGACAATAATTCAAATATAGATAATTATTTATGAGACAGGAGGTCCTGGGAAACATCAGTAGGACATTGAGGAAGAGAAAGCAGCCGAGAAAGGATGGGTTACCAAGCTGGTGCTCAGCCATAGACCTTGCACATTTGCATTTTCCCACTGGAAGAGTGAAGGGGTGGGGTGATATCCAGTGGTTTCCATTGATCAGCGTCTGGTGGGAATTCATTCTCCAGGTTCTGCAGAAGTATAGGTGCTGGGCACAGCAGTGTAGCATGCAGTACTGAAGTAGATCCTTGAAGAGAAGCATTGTCAGCTGCCTAGAGGTAACCTCGGAATAGGAAATGGTGGTCACTTTCAGATACAAAGTGGCACTGATTTTGAGTCCCGATAAAGCGGTGTCTCACTCCTAGATGTATTTAGTATGCAGGATGAAGTGCTTAAGTGTGATTCCAAGAGTATTGGGTGTTTTCTTCAATTGATTACATGAACCATTGCCACCTTGTAAACATACCAGCAGATAGCCTAAATTTATCTAAATTCTATCCTTATCTTTTCATTTTTGGCTGTTGACTGATTAAGGTCAAATTGCGAAATGAGTCTTGCCCTGCCCTTTAGTAATATCACTGGCAGATTGCATTTCCTGTCTTCACTGATAGCTTTATTATGGATGAAACACATCTTTCTAATTACTCACTGAGGGTGGAAATGATAATTCAGTAAGTGTCAAACTTATGATTAAGCATCTTGTGGTGGCTATTTTTTCAAATATCTAAACAAAGGAACTTTATAGATATCTTCTATTATTTCGATGTGGTCACATTAATCTAAATTATAACAAGCCACATTAACAGCTTGTTTTTTTTCTTCTAACCTCAGTTCACTTCTCCATAAAGATCTGTAGCTTTGTACTCTGCTATACTATAATTCTTACATGATGTCCTGAGTTGTTCCCCCATTTTCTCTATTTGACCTTCTAATATCTTAAGAAATTGGACTTTACTTCTGCTGTTGATTTATTTTCTTGTTTGTTTTCCTTCTTCTTTAGTCTCTTGGGGATAAGAAAAGTCTTGGGGATGAGAAAAGGCAGCCATAAATAGCTCGGCCAATACCTCTAGCCACATGCCATCACTAAGCATTTGACATCTCTCTGAGTCTCTGTGATTTCAGTTCTCTTTCTGCAATTTGCAGCTTGAAGCACTTGAGTGGTCTTTGGCACCCACGAATTGGTGTCAGCTTTACACTGCCCATGCCTGAAGACTTCTCGTAGACCTCTGATCCTGCCCTTCTTAGTGAGTAGGGAAAGTGCACAGAGTTTCGCTCTGGATTGCAGCATGTAGTAAGGTCTGCATCCATAGACCACAGGGTACTTACCAGATTCCGTCTTTGCTTCATGATTAATGAAGTTTGACACAGAATAAAAAGGCATTGCCTACCACTATTCCACCATGCAAATGAAGCAAGGGCATGCAGCAAAAGAATGATGGAATGCATTTACAGCCAATTGGTATAGGAGATTCATTTGAAGTTCAAAGCTAGAGAGGGAGCTGTTTTCATTATATAGTTCTCTATATTTATTCTCAAGCTATTCTATGCTGCTGCCATGTCTCATTTTATATTTTATTCTTTTAATTTAATGTAATTAGTAACTAAGAACAGAATTGTCTTTGGTCTTTGTCTCTACCTTCCTCAACTCCAGACGACCATAATCTCTATCTGGAGTATGAATTTCATAAGTGCTCATATAAATATAGGTAAAATGAACTTTTCTTAAGATCGATCCCAAACTCTTTTGCCAATAAAGGACAGCAGCCCATTGGCTGTTCTAAGTTAGGATGAGGGGATATCCAAGTCGGTTTGTTTCCCCCTGACTGCTTTGTGTTGGTGCCTTAACTCTTTTAAAGCAAAACTGCTCTTTTGGGTATTGGTCACTTCAGAGTTTTACTTGTACTCACAACTCTTCTTACAAGAGTTCTTTTAAGGGTGTTTAAGTTTTTTTTAAAAAGGCTCCAATTAAAATGTCCATAATAATTAGACCCAACTTCCTCCCCATCTTCCTTCTCACTGGAGGGGCAGTTGCTGCTACTTCCTTCAGCTATGGAGGGATGAAATATTGGCCAAATTCTTTTGTCTGTTGTTTCAGTGCTCATAAGAAAGAGAAAGGATGATGCAGAATTAAAATAGCTCAGGAGGCAAGAATGAGGTTGGAGTCTAGATCACCATTAGCCTCGAGGAAGCCAACCCCCAAACCTCAACTTCTGAAGTCCCTACTGACCCTGAATGACACTTTTTCTCTTTGTAGTCCTGACATCCTTAGAGCTGATTGTGTCTGTGGATATCTTTGTGTTGAAATCTCACAGTCTCCAAGAAAAGGTGTCCATGTCTGTTGCCTCCTTGGGATGACCTAACAACTAAATTCCTATCTTTCTCGGTGAAAAGGAGTCTTATTCAGTAGACTTGATGCCATGTGTCAGATGGTACCATCTTGACCTCTACTTAGTGCTGGATTTGGGGTATATAAGGACTCCCCCTTCTTATAAAGCCTCATAGTAGCTTTAGTTCTCATTGTTGGTGAAAAAGAAAACCATTAACATTGAAAGGTAGCTCCATGATTACTGTGACTGGAAGTGTCTGTAATTGGAAGAACTTAAGTCAAAGTATCATACAATACATATGATAAACAAGACATAAAATAATACATATAATACAAAATAATAAACATAATAAAAGCAATACATATAATAAAGAAGTTGCCTGACTTGTTCATTAGTTTACTCATTACCTGAGAAACAATTGAGCATCTGTTGAAGAATAATGAACATAACAGTGACTCCCTCTGCAGCTGCCTTTGTTTGATACCAGTGAGGGAACAGGGCAAAGATGCCATGCTGGCATTTGACCTGTAAGTGGAAATTAAACAATATTTCTGCTCCAGAAGGAGGTTTATGGACCATTAAGCTGGTTTTTTTTTCCCAAAGGTTCCCCAGGCTTATTATTCATATCCTAACAGTAATCATGAATTTTTACAGCCCAATTTCTTAAAAAAAAAATATTTACTTTTGGTTTTCAGTCATGTGTGTGTGTGTGTGTGTGTGTGTGTGTGTGTGTGTGTGCGCGTGCGCGCGCGCTATGCCCACAGAGGCCACAAGAGGGATTCAGGGAACCAATCTCAGGCCTTCCTGAAGGGCAGCATAAGCTCTTAACTGCTGAACCAACCCTCCAGCATTGTGGCCCATTTTCATGGGCCTAGACCCTTTGTAGTCCAATGTCCTCAGGTTTGTTCTACTGCTTAAGCAGTCAGGTTCCATATCTACTTTGTTTTTAAACTCGGCTGCTCTTTTTTGACACTGTTCTGCCTCTTGGACTTCTAAGAATTATCACTCTGGACTGTTTCTCTCCTCTTTAGCTTCTCTATACTTCTATTCAAGCTACAACCACTGCACTTAAGTTCTGGCCTTGCTCATACTGACCTGTTTGATCTTGTTGCTGGGAATGAGGGGTCACCATCTCTGAGCACCCTGTGACTTTCATAGGGCTAAATGGGTCCCTTAAATCAGTGTCTACAAGATTGGCCTTGACTCCTGCCTCCTTTATTTAATCGTAACCAGTATGTTCTTAGATTTATATCTTAAAAAATTTAAACTAAAGCAGTTACCATAAAACGAATTTTTATTATACACACGCTATACATATACTAATATATATATATAAGTTTAGTAATTTGTTGCATATAATAACATTATTATACCTCTAAATACAATATTTACATTAACTGAGTTTTCTCTGCCCAATACACCTCACTTATAATTTCATTTTCATAAATAAGCATGGAAAATAAAAATATTATTCTGCAGTTTAGAAAGCATAAAGAGGACAAAGGAAGTCGCTGTTCCATAGTCTACTCTTGATGCCAGCATCCATATGTTTAGAATGGGAGATTCTTGCCATATAATAATAGCATCTTCCTGGAATGACATGTGTACCTGGCATCCCAGATCCTACCGGATCCCACCAGATCCCACCAGATCCCACCAAACCCCACCTACTAGCAGTCTTGCATTTAGTTCTTACAGAAGTGTCTCACTAGTCTCTGTTATTCATCTTATTTATTGGAAGTAATTAGAGATTGACAACTGACTGTGCTGTTGCTATCTGCCCAGTATCACAACAATGAATATTCTGAAGATTTGAATGAGTGGAACCCTCTAAGGACATCCATTGCACAGCCAGAATGAGGAAAGATATAAAAGTGTATGAATAAGTAACACACCTACTGAGCAGGGGTAGGGGAAGAAATCACATTGCTTTAAGACTCAAAGTTACTGACATGATGTACCATGCAGCTCAGTGTGTTTGCTGTTGACTTAGGAGAACAGACACAGCTCTATGACTTCAACATCTCAGCAATAGACTTCTCTGACAACATATAAAGTTGCCTGATACAGATGAACTCAGTGCTACCAGCCATAACATTAATCCAAGTTAAGGTAATAAGAGCCTGGACAAGGAATGCAAGTAGATGGGAGAATCACACAAGAAAACATTCCTGAGAGGATTTGAGGGAGAAGATGGTAAGAGGGTGTGACCGTTGTAGAACCAAAGTACCATGGAGACTGGAGACTATCTTATATTGTTGTGTTCTCCTAGGAAGCCTTAGGTAGGTATGGAAGGGAAGAAAGGGAGAGTAGTTAGACACTCCAGAGTTTTCATATCCAAGCTAAAATCCTTCCAGGGTTGAAGACTGTATCCTTTGCTCTGAAAGTAAGGACAGGAAGTCACTACCAATTTCTGTCCCCTCTCCTACCTTTCCTTCCTACTGGCTTCTAGTAAGGTAGTTATGATGTCTCACTGTGTATTATGAGATTGTCACACTTTTGAAATAATTAAGACTAAAACGCTAAATTTAGGGCTGAGCAAATCAGCTTTTCAAAAAACCTTTTAAGAACATTAATTTTTGTGTAGTTCTCGTTCTGTGACCCATGTTAAACACAGAACTGTATCTAAGCCAGACACCTCCATGCCACTGTTCTCAAGTGAGGAATCAGAAGATGGATTTTAAAAATTCAATGTTTTCTCAGGAAGTCCCTCACATAAGTTGTGAGCATTAGGCCACTGGTGAACATTGTTTTGGTTGCCACTATCAGACACCATTAATCTTATAAAAGACAAGCAAACCACTGTAGGAAATTTACCCAGGCTTAGTCGTGTGACTGCTTTATGAGCAGCTCTTTACTAGAAGTGACAATGATTAGGAACCAAGAATGCCCGTGAATCAGATCCTTCTTTTGCCCCACGTGGACTGCAAAAACAGTTCAGAAAGATGACACATTAGATAGCAATGTCTTCAGAAGTGCAGCAGACTTTCTGCCCTAACCTCAAGGACCTTGAGTGTTGTACACTTGCATGTGATAGACAGTTCTCCAGTGGTCTCCATGGACCCAGAGACTTCTTCTTTGAGGTCAGATTATATTTTCCACTTTTCTCTATGTGGAGGATGTTTATTATGTGGAAGATACAAGAAAATTTATACTTATCGATCCCTTTTCTGTTTCCAAGCATTGAGAAGAAGTACAAATAAGTAAATATAGGGGTGAAAGCCTGGGGGAGATCGGGGAAATAGGGAAAGCCACAGCTAACCTTACCTCACCAACTCGGCAGTTTCCAAATGTGAGTTACTTCCTGTCTACCCACGCCTATACGCCTTGCTGTTCTGCCATCTGATTTGCTCTCTCTGTCCAGCTACATCACTTCCTCTTCCTGCCTAGCTCTGTCACTTCCTGTCTGTCTGTGCAGACCTCCAGACCTCCATGGTTAACTAGTGTTGGAATCTAAGGCATATGCCACCACACCTGGCTCTGTTTCCAGTGTGGCCTTGAACTCACCATAGGATTAAGGGTGTGTGCTATCATTGCCTGACTTTCTTTGTTTACTTAAAATGGCTTGCTATTTCCTCTGATTTCCAGGCAAGCTTTATTTATTAAAGCACAGATAAAATATCACCACAATTTATGTATTTTTCCTTTTTTATTTAAAGCCAGGAACAAGGTGGTAGACATAATATTTAATGCTATTTTCTTTCCTTGCTGAGTTCTACAGTGTGAAAGCATGTAGATTATCCTAAATCAGAAAATGGTTACAGAGAGCAAGGTATTTTTCAAGTTCTCATTAGTTCTAATTACATGTGATAAATGTTTTTCCCTGAATTAGTGGTTTTAATGAGCTGTAGTGGACGAGTGCATGAAAGCCAAATGGAATTGAACTGACTCTTGCAAGACTCAGCTGGAGTTTGACTACCAGGGGAAAAGAAGCCTAGGTGTGCTCAGATGACAGGGATGAAGTTTTATTAGTCACACCCTTGCATTATCATTACAGATACCTGAAAGAAACTATACTTAAGGGAGGAAAAATTTATTTTGGCTCAAGGTTTTAGGGATTTCAGTCCATTCTTGGCAGACTCCACTGTTTCTGGGCCCCAGATGGCAGAATGTCATTGATGGCAACAGAAACATGTGGCAGAAACTGTTAATCATATGATGATCAAATTTCCAGAGTACCCCCACTGTGATCTACCAGCTCTAGCTAGCCCCTACTTCCCCCTTTTTACTGCAACCTTACAATGCCATCAGATTAGGTTAGAGCTCTTACGATCAATCACTTCCCTGAGCCCATCTGTTGGAACCCAAGCCCACAGTACATGAGCCTGTACACACACACACACACACACACACACACACACACACACACAGACGCACACACACACACACACCACATGCAGGCATGCACGAGCACCCATGCAGAATTAATAGCATGATTGATACCTTAAAACCAGCCTAGAAAAAAAAAATGAAATCTTTGAATGGTAGATCAGAGAGAATCCCCACCCATCATCCTTCAGTTCCTATTATTTGTACAGAAGAGATTCAAAGGAGTTCGATGAAGTGATGAAATTCAGAGAGATAATGTGCAAACTGGAACACAAGGCCATCTTAAAGCCCATGCTCCTTCCATCCTCTGAAGTCATAGTTCTTAGCAAGCGTAAACATGGGAGTGTAAAGAGCTGTTGAATAGAGGCAACCGCTAAGTGCCTGTTTATTCTCTCACCAGTGTGCCTCCTACCGTGACAACCACTGAACAGAAGAATGCAGCTCCAGTTGATCAATACTTTAAAATAAATATGTGTTTTTCCTCCAGAAACCCAGATGAGAGCACTGAAAATAAGTTATAAATTTGTAATTTCACAAAACATTGGAGAAAACGAGGAGGGAAGGCTTCCTAATGAACAGAATTGTGCGATGGTGTAGGAAGCAGGGCTCAGACCTCGGGTTCTCATCGTGGGCTGATCGAAGCAAAGCCAGGTGGCAATCAATTCAAGGTTCCCTCCAGAAGTTCTTAATGAATGGCAGCTTGGGTTAAATTATATCTAAGAATCTATTTTTGACTCAATGGTGATAATGAGGAAGAAAAGTATGTAGCCTGTGCCTTGCTTGGACAAGCTTAATCTCACGGCAAGAATAAAAGTGGGAGAGAGGAATGCCAGTGGGAAACTAGCTTGGAGCTCAGACAGTTTGAACCATTCACATAGAATCACAGAAAAATAAATGTTGGGTCAACCATAAATCCTCAGGGTCCCATCTGTTTTACTCACCTACCGTCACCAAGCTGTTTACATGCTCAGTCCTGAAGCTCCTGAGAATTCTGCTCCTGGCTAGACTCTTTCTAGTTCATAGTTGGTGCTTCTGCCCATCCCAGTGGCCACTCAGCATGGGCACCGAAGGATGGAGATGCTGAGAAGAGGATGGCGGGCTGCAGCAGCTGAGAAGTCAGCACGCCTCCTTCATTACTGTCTCTTTCGTCCTCAGGTTATGTTGACATCGGACTTATTCCCAAAGGGGCGAGGGATATAAGAGTGATGGAAATCAAGGCAGCTGGAAATTTCCTGGCCATTAGGAGTGAAGATCCAGAAAAGTATTACCTCAATGGAGGGTTTATTATCCAGTGGAATGGAAACTATAAACTGGCAGGGACCGTCTTCCAGTATGATAGGAAAGGAGATCTGGAGAAGCTGATGGCTCCAGGCCCCACCAACGAGTCAGTGTGGATCCAGGTAATTCTGAAGAGAAGGGAGCTGCTGACCAGTGTGTTCAGTAGTATCCTTCTCATTCCCTTCCCAAGCTGTTTAATAGTGGACATTAACTGTGAATCATTAGTTTCCTTAACAAAGAACAGGAAGGAGAAAGATATTTGTGCTGTTTCTTCCCGGTCCTTTAGAACTACTGAAACCCCAGGAACAAAATTCAGGACCTCAAACTATCCATTGGGAGGTTTGACTTTAGTTCTCAGGCTGATCTCTTCCTCATGTGTCTAGTGTCCCAGTGTGGTTTCCCAGCAGTGGTGATAAACTGATGTACCATCCTGTATTGTCAGGTAGTCTTTGCCTTAGTGCAACTCTTAGAACAAGGAGGCCTCACATTGTAACACGTGCATCAAAGGTTTTGTCTTTATTAGGCATGGAACAATAGAAAATGGGATGACTGTACTGGGTGGGTCAAGGTAAGTTGGGAATGAGAGATGGTCCAACCGAGTTAGATTTAGCCACATTCTAAACCCAGATGGAGGCCAATTCAGAGCCAGAAGACAGAAGACTCTTAGAAGATGGAGGGTGAGGTTTCCATGAACATTTTTTTTGTCCCAAAACTACTATAAAATAAAGTCAGTCCCCCGCTAAAAGCTAGAGAAGGGACTTCATTAGGACAACTGTAATGCAAATTAGTATCTGAGTGCTAACTTACTGTCATGTAATAATCTCTTTGTATGTATGTATTCACTTTAACCCTTATGAGAACCCCATCAGCAGTTACTTCTTAGGTTTTGTTTTGAAGATAAAGAAACTTAGGCACTTATCCACATTCACAAACATAGTAAGTACACAGGGCACAAGGTGACCTATTGGCTGAATCCCACAGTGAAATGTCCATATGATTAAAATTCCCTATTTACAGGGATGGAAATTCCCATGACATTTCAGCCAATAAACACCAGAGGGAGACTGTATAAATATAGACAGCAAGAGTAGATGTGATAGACAGACAGACAGACATAGGTGAAATACCCTTTAGTGGCACCCATTACAATACACACTTCTATAACTACTTCTAAATGAGAGACTTCTGTAATGTTTTGTGTACATGTGCTCATGTATATACATGCATATGCAGGTGTGCAAACAGCCCAGAGGTCAGTGTCATTTGGGCTATGTTTCTCAATTGCTTGCCTTATTTTATTTGACTTTTTGGAGTCAAGTCTCCCACTAAACCTGGAGCTTGCCGACTCAATTAGATGGTCTGGCCAGCAAACCCCAGGGCCATCCTATCTCTGCTTCCCTAGTACTGGGATTACAGGTACGTGTCCTGTGCCTGGCTTCTTCATGAGTGCACAGTACGCACTTTACCTAAATATCCATCTCCCTAGCTTCCACGTAATATTTTTAAATGACTGGTTTGCAATTTATGCTCATGACAGTTTGACATGACTCCTCTCTTGCATGTTAGCTGCTATTCCAGGTGACTAACCCTGGCATCAAGTATGAGTACACAGTCCGGAAAGATGGCCTTGACAATGATGTGGAGAAGTTGCTGTACTTCTGGCAGTTTGGCCGCTGGACAGAATGCAGTGTAACGTGTGGGACAGGTGAGAAAGAGCTGCTTTCACTCGGAAATCCCACCAGCTTTAGAGTAGGCCAAAGAGATGACCTAAGCCAGTGGTCAATCTTCCGAGTCTCACAGTGGTATCCCAGAGACCCCTTTGGGCAATGAATGTAATGCGAGGGGGTGTGGCTTAAAGGAATGGGTATTCTGCTTGCATCTCATTGGTCTGCTTCCATCACATGGGTACCACCCCACCACAAAGGGAGACTGGGAAATAAGAAGACACAAGAGGACGCTTGGAAAGCACAGACATGGTCTAAGGGATGGATGAGCTTTGCCAAGGCCCATGAAGGCAGAAGCCAGGCCTGTTGGTATGTGGGCTCTCGCTCATTTCAGGAGCTTTAAAAATAATGGGACATGTGGAAGCTTTGTTTCTGTGCCCGTCTTCGGACCACACTTGAGTCTGTTCTGAACCTTCTTGCCTCCTTCCTGGATATAGTGCCTGTAGAATGAGCAGTACCTGCACAGCAGACATTCAAGGTGTATAATGAAGCAAGAGAAATGAAAACGGAGGACAGAATGTGCCGGGAAGCCCTTCTTCTCCTCCACGGGCGTCCTCCTTACTCTGCTTGGTCTTTTTCCTTGTTTGCCTCCTCTCAAGAAGCCATCATAGAATCTGGTCCAGAATCAGAAAATTGGGTCATGTGTAATCTAGCTCATAAACAATCCTTCTTTTCCCCAATTCAGCAACTAGGTACAGCTTTTACAGCTCATAAGAATAAAATGTCTACTTTTTAATTTTTTTTTATTTCTCATTGTGTGTATGTGGAAATGGTGTGTATGCATGTTTGTGCAAGTGCCTGCAGAAGCCAGAGGTGTTGGATCTTTGGGATTGCAGCTATAAGACAGTTGTGAGCCACCTGATGCAGATGATGTAGAAACCTGAACATGGGTTGTCTGCAAGAACAACACACAAGGCTGAGCCATCTCCCTAGCCCCTAAAATGTTCATTGTTACTATATTTTATTACTCTTCGAGAACTCCATGTATATATATATATATGTATATATATATATATATGTGTGTGTGTGTGTGTGTGTGTGTGTGTGTGTGTGTATTCTGATCATGCATGTATACATATATAAGGTTTGGAAATTGTTAAGCTAGAAATCAATCTAGGTCAATGGCAGAACCTGGCCAGTGTTACATGGGTGTTCGTAGGCAATCAGTCCTTGATTCCCATGGCTGCCTGTAGCATTGCCCTGGCCTGTGTCCCAGGATGGGCCAGGCTCCCAGAGAAGCAAAGCAATTGTAGCAGGAAATAAATGGGGGGGGGTGGTATAAAATACTTTCCCTAAGGATCATTCGGGAGAAAAATGAAGTCACTGTGAATGTAGTTGCAAGTACGTTCTCAACCTGTGATCCCTCTTATTCTCAGCTCTCAGGGAAGTTCATGTTTAAACTTTACACTTAAATTACTTGTCTCAGACTGCACATAATGAAACTTACCTAGTGCTAGTAACCAGAGCCTCCACAGAGAAGCAGAGCCTCTTCCACCCTCTACTGTTTCAAGATAGAACCAGCCCAGGTGCAGTATTTCAGAGCATCGGAGACAAAGAGCTAAGCTACATCTGAAGTCAGGTAGGGAAGAGAACATCCTTAACTGAAGTCCATTAGTCATTTGGTTTTGTTGAAACGTGATCCTTCAGCACCACCCCTGCCAGGTGGGGTAAACGTCATTCTGATTATAAAGCCTTAGTGGGTTGCTCATAGTGACCAGGTGAGATTCACTGTATTGCCTATTGCAGTTCCAGGGAGATCCCTGACTCTGGCAGAGAAAATCATGGCTATCTACTTTAATACTCAGGATACATAGAGGATAGGACACTGATACTCACACAGTGCACACAATGCGAAATGCAAAGACAGGAGACAGAACACTGAATTATTCAGTGGCCATTTGTTATTATCTTTAAGTTCACATTTTCCACATTATAAAAATACAGAGTAAAATAGGAAAAGAATGGAAAACACAAGGGACCAAAAGGTGGGGGGGACCACAAAAACAGGGGTGGAGTGGGTACCACAAAAATGTTATAATCTAGCCGCATCCCTGAAGTCTCTTAAGTTGGTGTCTCCCAAGTAGAAACAGTGGTTAGTTAAAACTGGAGAATGTTTTGTTTCATCCTGTTCAAACAAAACTTTTAAGACACTTTTTAATCAAAGACTTCATAAAGATAACAAAACTATTTATCAAGGCAAGTTTAACATATGCTAGTAAGTGAAGATGACATATAGTTTACTGCATGCTTGAAAGGAGAAAGCAGAGATCTAGTACATCACCAAACAGCTGTACATCACCAAACATGGTGGCTAATCTAATGGTCTCTTATTCTGCTGGTCTCCTAAGTCCCACTGCTTTTTTTAACCCTGTGCAGCCTACAGAGATTAAGCTCTCTCTTATGTATAAGCCTTTGGTTTTGTTCTCCAATATTACAGGTGCATGCTGTTTCTCAGTTGGGGCATGCTCAGTCAATGTGCTCTGCGAAAGACTGAATGCCTGCTTTTCCTGTTAGCAGCTAGGTGTTCTGAGATTTTGTAGGCTTTTCTGGTTTTCTTTAATTGTGTGCTTCGCCTGACTTACATGTAGTGGCTACAGGAAGGAAATCACAATTGAGCTAGAAAACCAATTTTGCTTAATTTTGTGAATGCTTCCTTTACAGGACAGAAACATTCCCCCCACCCAACACTATTAAACATTCTTCAAGCATAGTCAATTCTTTTACTTGAACAAACTGACACACCTTTTTTTCAAGTTTCCTCTAACATACCAATCAGTTTATGAAATTATGTAATCAAGTCCCTGGCATTTCAATGGGGAATATTGTATTGGCTTTGAGACTCACTGATGGGATATGTAAGGGTGTTAGCAATGACTAATGATAAAATAAAGCATATTAACTCATGTCTAATCAATAGTTGAAGTCAATAACAAGTCAGTGAAGTTTTTGGAAAAGATGAATTATGGAATTGAGGTTCAATCATCTAAAGGAAGAAACCTGAGTTATAGGTGTATAGAAACAGGTTGAAGTGGACTGGATGAATTAACTCTCCTCTATATCCCAATCTCAGATTTTATGTTCAACCTTGATCTGAAAATCTGCAGTGAGCAGAATGTCTTTACAGAAAATTGATAACCCATGAATATATGTTATATATAGTATATAGAGCATTCTCTTCTCTCTCCTTCTCTCTCTCTCTCTCTATATATATAATATATATATAATATCATTAACATATAATATATAATATCTACTTATATATATTAGTAGAAAGTGTTGCGAGGATAATTACACACACACACACACACACACACACACACACACACACACACACTAGTAGTGGTGGGATACAAGCTTTCCTTGACTGAGTTTTGTGTTATGGTAGGTAGATAAGAATTCATTGGTTAATAAACACAGAGCCAAAGCAGCTAATGGAGCCAAGAAAATAAATGTGATCAGTATTTCACAGGAACTGAAGTTGAAAGTGGGAGAATAAGTTGTACTTATATAAATGGCTATCCAGTCTTCATCCTTTCCTTCTTCCTGTGAAGTTAGTGTTATTCCTGTGTGCTGGTATTCATGGCTTTTTAGTGATGAATCTATTGATTTACAAAATTGTCATCACTTCACATTATTAACATCATTTTAGATGGAGCATTAGAATTACAATTTATGTGATAATGTGAACTTTACCTTGTATTGGTATTATTGCCACTTGAGTAGGTGTAAAGAAAGAGATCTTGTTCAGCACCTCAAAGACTGAGTTGATACTACTTCAGGTCCGTTCAGACCTGTGCTGAGTCACTGCATGAAGCCTCTTTAATCTTTTAAGTTTTGACATTTTGGAAATGCTGCACTCTTATTAGCAAAGCTAAGTTCTCAGTTGTTTTACCTAACTCATCCTAAACTGAATTCTTAATTAAAAATATCTTAAATAAACTAACTGACTAACAGGCTCTATTTTAAAAGTCCCAATATTAAGTTGAGACGATAACAAATGGTGTCACTGTTCTTGCACTTTTGCTTTTCGTGAGTAACTTACCTTTTCCTTTTTTCAAGGCACGTTTCCTTCCAAGCCAATCGGTTGTAACCAGGGTTACAGTTTTAAAGTCAAGGCACTTAATTGGCCTTATATCACTAATATCCAGCACAATTTATCGAGTATTTACAAAGGAATTTGCCATCTTCTGGAAATAGCATTTAGTGTGTGTGTGTGTGTGTGTGTGTGTGTGTGTGTGTGTGTATGCACATGTGTGTGTATGCACATGTGTGTGTGTGTGTGTGTGTGTGTGTGGTATGTGTGTGGTGTGTGTGTGTGTGTGTGTGTGTGTGGTGTGTGCAGGCACACAGATGCCATTGTGGGTGGTCAGAGGACAGCTGACAGGAGTCACTCCTCTGACTTGATGTGGCCCCTGGAAATCAAACTCCAGCTGTCAGGCTTAGGTGCAAGTGTCCCAGCGCAGTGAAGCATCTCGTGGGTCTGATTTCCACCTTTGAAGTGGAAGTCTCCAGTAAATATCTTCAGATTAGAAACAATGTAGTGTTAGGACATCACACAAATATTATCGCACACTATAATATTTATAAATAGTAATAACTATTACTATTTATTGGCATCCTTACTTAGTAAAATTTCTTTGGGGGCAGTGTCCAGTTTAAAAAAGAAGAACAAATGAAAAGCCATGGATTTGTTTCCCACAGATACAGTCTAAGCTCACACTTTCTGAACTTGCAGTGTTACATAATAGTAATTACTCTTAAAAGCATGACCTGATTCTAACCTCTCCACTAGAGCTTTACAATGGCCTATGTTAAAGAGAGCTGCCACTATTCCAAAATTGGATTCCAGGCTAATGAGTATACCACTGAGGAGTAATAGTCTAAGTGTTCAGTTTTTACTCTAAACTATTAAGTTCATTATTGTAAAGGAGATATCACTCCGAGACCCCAGTAGGAAACAGTTGGCACACAGGAACTCACTACCTTGGCTACTTTCACAGGTATGGGTAGGGCTTGGAGAAATCAAGGCAGGTAAATAATGCCCACGAACACTGGAAGGTGAAGGAAACAAGGCTACTATCCCTAGGCCAGAAGAATTAGGAGGAGCATTTAGACAAAAAGATAGCACCCCGATTTCCAGACCTTGATGGAAACCACATGCATCTGTAGGATCACTTCCCAAAGTTTAGAGCAGGAAACTGGGAGGAACAAAGTAGGTCTGGAAGGAAGGAACAACAGCAGCCCACGAGAGGAGGAGAATGAAAGAAATCAACAGTCGGTGCTCCATAAACTCAGGAAGCTAAACTGGATTGGCCTTGATTGGAGAAGGGAAGAGAGCTGGCACTCATTCAGTCCATAGAGATATTTCTTCAATAGGAGAAGCCATTCTCCATCTAGTGTAATAAGCTCCACTGCTTCATCATGCTCACAGACTGTGTGAGACAGACATTTGTACAAGGTATACAAAGGATAAAAAAAAAATCTCTGGTATGTTTGGCCTCTCAGGTAGGAAGACTCCAGTGATTGCAGTGATTTGAGAGGTCATTCAAATGTCTGGGGACTCGAACCATCAACTCCAGTCTCTGTCCACGGCCTCGCTGAGGACTTGGGCTTTTTGTACAATAGCATTAGCATGGGTTCAGAATTCAACGTGTGTGGTTCCTTCCCCAGGAATCCGTCGCCAGACGGCTCACTGTGTCAAGAAGGGCCATGGGATCGTGAAAGCTACCTTCTGTAACCCAGAAACACAGCCCAGTGGGAGACAGAAGAAATGCTATGAAAAGGATTGTCCACCCAGGTAACCCTTGATAACAGGATGCTGAACCTCTGTGTGTCATCTGCCCAGACCACTAATTTCATAGTGCTCCAGTGCTCCATGGTAATGATGAGCTTTGTTGTTAAAGTTAATGGAAGGAAGCTGTGAAAGGTTTCTGTGGTTGTGCTGTCAGTCTGTGGCAAGCTGTGAGGACATTTTCTTTCCAGAGAGCAATTCTTCTCACAACGTTGAGGCACTCTGTGTTTTTATTTGCTAAGACTCAATGGCAAACTGTTGAAGATAATGTACACAGCATTCACCCAGGAGTTGTTTAACTACTGGGTTTAGTTCTCCAAGGGCATGTCCCCATTGGATACAGAACTTTCACACACTAGTATTCTGAACTGATCATGTCCACTCTTAGTTCAGGCTTCCCCAAAGAGGGGACTTAGAGTGCAGGCTGCTGTCTGGGCTGGGGCTATGGTCAAGAGCTTCAAGGACTTGGTCTCCCAGCTACTGTCCACAGAATCCCTCCCATTCCTGGGGCTTTATAGTGGACTAGCATCTCATCATCTCTTGGATCTGAGAGAAGCATGCCAGAATACAGTAAAAGGACATTTTTTCTCTCCTGCAATGCTTCTTAAGCTGAGCTGATAGATGGAACTTTTTGATCCACAGCTAAAGTTGGAAATGGTCCAGCTGCACAGTCTCCTCTCATGCAGTCAATCACGCAGCCATGGCAGCCAGAATGAGAGGGCTGATGCACTCACTCACACAGGAGCTGGGTGCCAGACAGCCACTGCGCAGGCCCAGCCAGAGCAAAGGTGACATCCAGCGTCAGGTTTTCCTGGGAGCAGATGATACGTCTGTCTGCAATGCTGCCTGGATGAGCACATCTGTATGAGCACATCTGGGGGAATAGTTATACCCCAGAGTCTGCTGCTGTGTTGGGATCATAATTTCCTCCAATTCCCTCTAACCAATTTGAAGATTGGACTTGAGGAGGAAGAGAAAAGCCCAAGCATTTTGACAGATCCTTTAAGATTTTTACTTCAGTTTAAGCTGTGTTTCCCTCTGCTGGTACCTATTTCCTAAAGTACTACTGGGTTTTTCTTTTCTTTTCTTTTGAAACTATTTCTACACATGGTTAATGCCAGAGGTCCAGCTTGCAGTGGCTAAAGATCAACAAAATTAACAGGTCAAGTCTGAGTTGGCTTGGTTCACACTCAAGCTAATTGTACAGCCTTCAAAAGAGGATGTTGCTAAATCCAATTGCATCTTCTCTTCTGCCTCTGAAGTAAAAAGTTTGCCTTTATTTTATATCCAAGAATGGGAGCACACACAAATATACATGCACATGCAACACACAATATATTTAAAATCAGTGCTAAATACATATGATGATTACTTGACTCCAGCTAGTTGGTTTTATTAAAATTTATTTTAAAATTATTTTTGTTGCTGTGCTATGTACATGTAATCCTTTTCTTAGAGCTATATTTGTTTATTTTATTATACAGACTAAAATGTTTAGCAAAGGTAACAAGTCACATATGGATCAGGTGTAGTGGAACACACCTGTAATCCCAAGACTCAGGAGACAGGAGGAGGATGAGACTGAGCTGAAAGGTGGTTTGGGCTACATAGTAAGACTTACACCCTCAAAAAAGAAAGGAAGGAAAGAAGGAAAGAGAAGGAAGCAATGAAGGAAGGAAGTGGAAGAAGGAAGGAAAGAAGGAGGGAGGGAGGGAAGGGGCATGGAAGAGGGGAAGGGGGAGGAAGGGAGGAAGACAGGAAAACAAAGAAAAGATACCAACAAAATGAAAATTGATAAGCAACCAGAAAAATCTAAGATCTAAGTTTTGTGCAAATTCATAAAGGGCTTAAAGGGATTTACTTCTTAAAGAAACGACATTACTGTTGTTTGAATCTTAGATGGTCTTTTAATAAAACTCCTGGTACCAGATATTGGGGTAAAAGCTGAAAGATCAGAGAAGCAGAGCAAGCCACAGCCACCACCTATTACCTCACCAACTCCACGAATCCTCTGACTGAAATCCTCTGAGCCTTCATCCGAAATGGTCTCAGCTGAACTGCTTTAGTTCCTGTTTCCTCACGCCTTATAGACCTTTCTCCGCCCTGCTGTCGCTTCCTGGGATTAAAGGCGTGTGTGCTTCCCAGTACTGGGATTAAAGGTGTGTGCCACCGCTGCCTGGCCCTGTTTCCAGTGTGGCCTTGAACTCACAGAGATCCAGACAAATCTCTGACTCCAGAGTGCTAGGATTAAGGGTGTGTGCCACCACTGTCTGGCCTCTTTGTCTAATCTAGTGCCTGGCTCTGTCCTGTGATCCTCAGACAAGCTGTATTAGGGTACACAATATATCATCGCACATTACTTTGCTTCTAAAAATATACATAATAAACAGAGGTTGCTTGGATAGTACTGTGTATTTTTACAGACTCAGCGTAGTAGTCAGTTCCCTGATACTAAGTTCTCATGCATCTTCCTTGGTCACCTGATTTCTGTGATGTCTGGAAAGCTCACATTCATCATCCAGAGCTGCCATTTCTCCCTGCAAAAGGCTTACACTGTCTTTTTCTTAACTTCTCCAGACAGTTTTCCTTCAGTGATATCTCAGGTTTTAAATCCAATTTCAGCATTTGTTGATCTTCCCCCAAGGCATGTCCAAGACAGATTTTTTTTTTTTAAAGATTTGATGAAAGTGTCGAATTATCTAAACCTTGAAACAAATATGATGCCGCCCATGGCTTCAAGGACCAGAGCTGCCGAGAAAGAAACTCTTTGGAACACCTGACCACAGGGAGAGGTCATCTGTGTTCCTTCTCCCCAGCCGACTTCTCTCTGACTCTGCTCTTCGGCAGAACAAAGTTCTGCAAGGTTACAGCTACGATCATGCATATCCCAAGAATTCAATACACATCACAGCTATTCATTCAACCCTGGCAGCTGTGTGTAGGTTTCTCTGCATGAAAGAGCAGCGTGGGACTTCAATCAAAGTTTCCCTACTTCAGCATTTTTGAGTTTTTAGGCTGGATTGCTCTTTGTTGTGCAAGACTTTCATATGCATTCTAGGTAATTTCGCAGCATTTCTGGTCTCAGTTGTCTGAGTGTTAGAGAGTGAGGTGACCTGGCTCATCGCAGTCAGAGCTGTCTGAGTGAGCACTGGAAATAGATTGAATGAACTACAGGTAAGAGATGGGCTCAGAGGTTCCCCATCAAGATGGGACCCCATCCAAACCATAGACAAGTATTCCAGGCAAACTAAGGGCTCTTCAAAACACACAACAGTCTCTCTCTCTCTCTGTGCCTTTGTCTATCTCTCTCTTTCTCTCTCTTCCACACACACTTTGACATAAAATTCTACATTATTTATAACTCATACTAAAACAATAGAGTCCATTATTTGGGTGAAATTTACAGATAAAAATTTACATTCATTTATTTGGCATCGAGAACACCACTAGTTTCCAATCCTCAATGATTCTTGGTCCTCCATACAAGAGATTCCAGGTTTAGTCAGACATGGGAATATTGATACTTTTTTAAAAATGCTCCCCAAATGTTGGCACAATAATTATCTGTGATATAGACTCAGTCCTTAGAATCTTTGCATCATAATGTTAAGAGATCAACTAACATTTAGTCATTAAAGAACACTCCACACAATGTTTGCTCATTGACCAGTTGTGTGTTAGGTGTTATAAAAAAAAACATTATTCATTGATACTTGTTAAAAGGAAGTAACACACCCTTTATTTAACAACATCATGGGCACAGGGATCACTACAGTAGGAATTTACTGTAAAGAAGATATTGATCTCAACACCAAATATAGCATTGACAAGTAGGAGTCTTTATCTGAGTATCAGGGGAAGGGTCAACGGATGGGTAGATACTAAGAGAAAACAGAGGGGGTAAAGAAAATATGGGGCTAAGCTGACCTGGCAAATATTCTTTCTCAAGAGGTATCATGGTGACCAGACATCACCTGGGGGACAGTAGAAGCTAAAGAACCAATTAGGTATCAATGATCATCATTAACTTGGGTGGACATTCTTATCCTGACATCTCTGTTAAAAATGGATGTCACAGGGCAGTGCACAGTGTCCAATCAAGAAGAGTCTCATCCTTGTCAGTGCCATTGAGAAGGAACAGATTTATTTCATTTTTACACTTTCACACCATGGTGCATCATAAAGAAGCCAAAGCAGAAACCTAGAGGCAAGAACTGAAGCAGAGACCATGGAGGGATGCTGCTTACTGGATTCTGCACTATGGCTTGATCATCCTGCTTTATTACACAGCTCAGGACCATTTGTCCAGGGGTGGGGAGCACTGTGTTCTGGATCCTGCCACTTAAATTGTTAATCAAGAAAACGCCCCCACACACTTGCCTACAGGTCAATATGACTATAGTTTGTGTCACACTAACAAGAACTAACCAGCGTGGGAGGATTAAGAGCCAGTGGGGGAAGCTTGACCTGGAAGACTGTAACATGAATCTTAAAAGGTCTTATTAATAAAAACAAACCTGGAGCCAGGTATTGGGATGAACGCTGGAAGATCAGAGAGACAGAACAGGCCACAGCTAACCTCACCTGGCCAACTTCTCAGCCGATCCTGTTTCCTCAAACTGGAAGCCTCTGTGTCCTCATCCGAATGGATCTCAACTGAACTGCTGCTAAAAGCTAAAAGCTTAACCAGGCTCTAGTTCCTGGTCCTCATGCCTTATATACCTTTCTGCTTCCTGCCATCACTTCCTGGGATTAAAGGCATGTGTCACCATGCCTGGCTATTTCCAGTGTGGCTTTGAACTCACAGAGATCCAGATGAATCTCTGCCTCCAAAATGCTAGGATTAAAGGTGTATGTGTGCCATCATTTTCTGGCCTCAATCCTATCTAGTGGCTGTTCTGTTCTCTGACCCTAGATAAGTTTATTAAGGTGCAAAATATATTGGGGGACACAATATCACCACAGAAGACGTTTGCAGGAAAACTGAAAAGTGGATTGTTCTCATTCTAAATTGACAAGATATGTTAGTCTAGCTTGTACTGCTGACAGGATACCATAGACCTGGTAACTTATAAAAAACAGAATTTTATTTCTAATTATTTTAGAAACTGGAATTCTAAGATCAAGGCATCAGCCCTTGGTCTGGTGAGACCCCTCTTGTTGTGTCTTCACACAGCAGCTGAAAGGGCAAGAGAGGGGCAATGTATCCCTACACAGTAAAAGAGAGAAGGAGAGCACTCCCACAGGCACAGTTTATAGTAGCATTCATCCATTCATAAGCGCTCTGTCCTTATGACCCAAACACGCCCATTAGGCTCCACCTCCCAACACTGGTGCATTGGAGATGTAGTTTCTAACTCATGAACTTTAGACAACACATTTTAATCATGGCACAAGCACACAATCACTCCGTGAGGACTGTGGAGGAAACTCCAGAAAGGGAAAACAGGAAGGGCCATTATCACTCTGTTAAAATACAACTGAAAGCCCTGTAGCAAGTAATTAGATAAATTAGGCTTTCAGTCATCTCAGATTAGGGCCTTTCCAGAATGACATTTTATATATTTAGCAATCTGCGTTACCTCCCTTGAAAATGTCAGAGGTAGGGCAAAGTAATTAGATTAATACAGTGGGCATTAATTGGCTTTCACATCAGACTGTCAAGTATTAGCTCTTTATTCATACAAGGCAACCAGAATTAAACACCAAAGAAGAAATCAGTGATCTTAATTACTTGCTAAGTGAAGAAAATAATAGAATTCAGAAAGAGCTTTCTTCTCCAAATTTTAACTTGAGATTAAAAAGTATGAAAACCAAAAAGAGTTATACCCATACAAAAATAAAGTGTGGTAAATAAAAATAATAGAACAAAGCTTTGTCATCTTTACTATTACCAAAGTTGAATACTGTCCTAAGGCCAGGAGGCCTTCTCCAGGTCAAGACTGCAGAGTTTCCCATAATGTGTTATTTCCCTGTGAGAGATAGAAATGTCCCCCTTTATTAGTGCATGGAACTTATA
The DNA here is from genome assembly GCA_902168425.1 of Peromyscus attwateri. Lineage (NCBI taxonomy): Eukaryota > Metazoa > Chordata > Mammalia > Rodentia > Cricetidae > Peromyscus > Peromyscus attwateri. The sequence goes on along the minus strand of CABHPP010137119.1, from coordinate 39,533 downwards.
TGGAAGAATTTCATGTTCACAAGGCAATGGCGGACCCAAATTATACTGCGAGAGGAGACTAGTTCTGTTTTCTGTGCTGGAGAAGGTTTGCATGATGATGGAGAAGGAAGAAATGAGAGGATTCCAGTAGGGACCCTGTCATTTTCCAAAGCGCTCCACTGTCGCCATTGGGCCCATCCTGGAACGTTCAATTAATCACTCATAAACGAAGAACTGCCCCATTAGCTTGTCCTCGGAGAATCCAAAATATTAATTTATCCAACTGTTTAACTTCTTAGGAATGACTGAGATGGAAGAATTTTCTTATTTTGAAGTTATTTTTCTCCTTTATCAAATGAGTCCGTGAAACTGTGAACAAGCATGTTGCAGAAGATTGGAGGCAAAATGAAAGTGATGAGCTAGATTTCACATCACCTGAGTCATACAAGGGGTGTGCTTCTATCTGTCTCATAGTGGTATAGAAAAACATTCAGCTTAGAGCCCAGAGACCTAGAGAATGATTGGATACTATGACTCCATACCTACAGTCAAAATACCAATGCATCACAAGTAACGGGGGGGAGGGGACGCCCTGTGCTCCTTACTTTGCATGAATTGATATTTCATTTAACCCATGGTACTGATGAAGGCAGTACCTCACTAAACAGATGACAAAGTGAAGCTTAAAGTTGGTTGAAGTTGCACAGCAGAACCTTGGACCTCAATTTTCTTGACTTAAAATGCAAGCATAGTTTCCTATTAAACGACATCATTCTTTTAATGCAAAATTTAAAGGTTATGTGCGTAAATGTTTTGCTTGCTAGTATGTATGCACAGCACTTGTGTGTCTTGTGTTCTTGGAGATCAGAATATGGCATTAGGTCCTCTGGAACTGGAGTTACAGATAATTGTGAACTAGCATGTGGGTGCTGGCAATTGAACCCAGGTCCTCTGAAAGAGCAACAAGTGTTCTAAAATACTAGGCCATCTCACCAGCCCCCCAAATGTGATTATTTTTAAGCAACTGTATATGCCAGGATCTTTGCTGGGCTCTGGGGTTTGTCATTGAACAATCACACTGACCCTGTCTGCAGAAAACACCCACAGAGCCTACATCATCCCCAGAAATCTCCCAGCTTTGTAATGTATGCTTGCCTACTTTCTCCCCTGGTGGTTGAATGAATGTATATCTCTTCTGGTGATCTCCTCACGTGTCCATGTCTGCCTGCAGGTGGTGGGCAGGGGAGTGGGAAGCATGTTCGACAACATGCGGTCCCTACGGAGAAAAAAAGAGAACAGTGCTGTGTATCCAGACCATGGGCTCTGATGAGCAGGCTCTCCCCGCTACAGACTGCCAGCACCTGCTGAAGCCCAAGGCACTGGTTTCCTGTAACAGAGATATCCTGTGTCCATCAGACTGGACAGTGGGCAACTGGAGTGAGGTAAGCTCAGAGGTTGAAGGGACAGTGATATTAGCCCTGCTCCATCAGCCGCTTACTCATTCTTCCAAAAGGACCTAGCATAAAATTGCCTACTATACAGCATCCATCATGTCTAGCTTGCTTCCTGCATTTCCTGTTCCCAGCCTCACAAGAGTACATCCTCCCTCGCTGAGTGGGCAGCTGTGTACTAGGGATCAGGTGGATCTCACTAATCCAGGCTCGTGTCAGCTAATCGATTCATTATTGGGATATCGGCTGACCCGTTGTTAAGCTATTGTAGCAGACCGAAGCCACACACACATACCACAGCCCCCAAAGCCAGTCTTTAAAACACTTGGCCGTTCACTGTTATAGTTAACTAAACCCAAAGGAGGGTTGCTCTGGTGGCAAAATGAGGAATGCACTTGATTCAGAGACTGTTCAAATCATTCATCTACTCAGCATGCGTTTGGGATATCAGTTAATAGTTCACAAATTCAAATTAGTATTGCATTTTCCCCAAATTAACTTGATCTAATTCTCTGGGTATAATTAGAAATCAGAGGGCTTAAAGGTTATGAGGGGGGGAAAACGGGCTTTAATGTTCAATGTCACCATGATGTCTGGATCTGTTGGGCTTTGCTGGGCCCCAGGGTAACTGGGGTGAGACAAGCTCTTCTTTCCTCAAGCTACCAAGTGTCTCCAAAGACTTTGCTTCCGCTTCCCTGTGTGCATTTCTGTTATGACCTAAGGAACAGCCAGACAATAAATGACCTTTAGAAATGAACACATCAGAATTTTGAGGACAATACTGACTTCTTTGTATGTGCTTTTTAAGAAAAAAACTTTGCACACATTTATTGTGTATGTGTACACATGTGCTATGCACACTTATTGAGGACACAGAGGAACTGTGAGCAGCATCAGTAGGTTCCAGGGATCAAACTCAGGTCATCAGGTTTGGTAGCAAGTGCCTTGACATCCGACTGGTTCCTGTGCAATTTCTTGAGAAGCTGCAAACTCCCTATAATGATGGCAAGGAATTTTCAGAAGCTTTCCTGAGGACTTGTCTTCAGGGAAGAGGAAAATATTTGGTGCAGAAGAACATTTTAGAAAAATAACTAGAATGAACATTGATGAATAAATAAGCAACATACTCAGTTAAGATAAAATATTTGTGAAAGTGTTTTATGAATAAAGATTTCTTGTGTAGCTTATAAAGAAAAAGTCTTTTTTTTTTACATCAATGAAATTATCTTTTCTGAAGATACTTATTTGAAATTAGAGTGCTCATGTGAGTCAAACATCTTTGATAACCTTCCCAAGACAGTTTCTTTAACAGATAATCATAGTTGGGATCGTTTAACTTCTAGTTCTGTGCAGGATGTTCTAGTAGATATGTGGGCTACAGCAAGAAATGGAATTTATGGTCTCTAGACTATGAAAACTTCCTTTCAGATGGGAGACAAGGGATGAAAGAGTTGGGGCAGAAGAGGGGACGTGGGCAGTAGAGAAAGACCTCGGAGGATGCATGTAACAACAATATGTCTAGCAATTAATATAAGCACATCATGGATTTGTGCACTGATACATCTGTGCACTTCAATGGCAAGTAAAAATATCCTCCCTGCCATTCTTGAGAAGAAGCAATCACAGCATGCATTTGGCCTGACCTGTTCACCACCAACTTAGACTGCTATAAATTACAGTGTTGTCAAAATAAGGCTGAATGGGGTATTGTGATGGACCCATTAAATTTGTTTACCAAAAAAATGTGTTGGCTGCATCCAAAACACTTAATACTTCTTGTCATGTAGAATTTACTAATTGCCAGAATCCAGGGCTTTCTCAAAAGACTGTAATTACAGATTTGGCTGAGGAGACCTTCCTGCATCCATGTGTGCAGCACATTATAACCCACCTTAGCTGGAAAGGAAGAGACCAAAAATGTTGGCACGAGGTGACAAGTACTAGTATTGGTGGTTCCCAAAACAGGCCATTGTGAAGTTGATTGACAGTGCATGTGGAGTCCCGTTTCTAGCTTCCTTTTGCAGTGCTGAGCGGGAGTCAAGCTGGCACCTTTATTAAGAGATGTAGGCAAAGTGCCCTGTAGGTAAATCAGCATCAGTAGATTCATTGGATAGGTGTTTTCCCCTCCTTCTGTTGTCTTGATAATAACCCTCAATAAACTTTGCTGAAATAGATAAAAGTAAATGTCTTTGACATTCTAACTATGCCAAGATACCTTTGTACAGTTTTATGTGTATGTATTTTTATTAAAATTTTACATGTATAGTTTATCTAGCCTTCTTTCTTATTAAAATAGAATCTTTTCCATACAATATACTCTGATCACAGTTTCCTCTCCCTCAATTCCACCCACATCCTTCTCCCCTCCTCTCAACCCAATTTACACCCTTTCTCCTTAGAAAACAAACAGGCATGTAAAAATAAAGTAAAATAAAAATAATCTAGAATAGGACACAGCAAACTGAAGCATGTATTTTGATCATACTCTTTCTCCTCCCCCAATGCCCAGATCCTCCCCACCTCCCTACCCACCCAACTTCATGTTCTTGCTCTCTTACTGTCCCCTCAAACAATCATAAAAACAAAAAACAGAGCTCAAAACAAACAAACAAAAACCCAATAAGGCAAAACATACCAAAACAAACAGCACACACAGAAAAATGTGGAGTTTGCTTTGTGTTGGCCAACTCCTCCTGGCCATGGCACCTTCCCTGGAGTGTGGTTCATACACCCAATGACACCCCATTGGGGAAAACTGATTTCCCTCTCCCAGCAGGGATCAATTGCAAAAACTTCTTGATTAGGGGTGGGACTTTGTGCCTGCCTCCCCTTCTCAGTTCTGAGATTTTTGTCTGGTTGGAACTGATACAGGTCTTGTGCACATTGCCAGTCTCTGTGAGTTCATACAGGCATCAGTCCTGTTATACCTGGAAGGCACTGTCTTGTTGGAGGTATCCAGCACTTCTGGCTCTTTCTACCTCCTCTTTGGCATATATCCTTGAGCTTTTGGAGGAAGGATTTGATAAATACACCCCATTTGGGGCTGAGTGCTCTCACTCTGTACATTGCCCAGCTGTGGGTCTCTGTGTTAATTACCATCTACTGCAAGAAGCAGCTTCCCAGAAGAGGACTGAGTGGTGCGCTGATCGAGGGTATAGCAATATGTCTATTAAAAACATTTTATGTAATATATTTTGATAATATTCTTTCCCATTCCCCATGAAAAGATGATAATCATGATTCTTGGCCCACAGTATTTGTCATCAGAACTTTGCCTTGATACCTACCTTGTTTGAAGCAGAGAAGTGCTCTAGATCTACCTTGGTCTGCACTGAACTGTGATTTTGCTTAAGTATGAGGTAACTTGGCCAAAAGATTCCAAAACTGAGAACTCCTAGGTTTCTGTTAAATGGTCCTCCCTGCAACTCCCAAGATGGAAAGGAAAAAAGCAAAATTCATGAGATACCCAAAGCAAGGTTCCTCCATTAACCTCTCATAAAGAGAAAGTAGGTTCTGCCATGGCAAGCCAATACATTCAATTCTGAGAAACAGTGAGTGGTTTGGAGGGGACTTCTCCTCTCTGCTCATCCTAGGAAACCCTTTCTTGTTTCCCGTTCTCTCTAGCCACTGTTTCCCACCGCACCCCAAACTGGATTCATTCTCTTGACAACCACCTTAATTTCAAACCTTGCCAAGGACCTTGTCTTGCTTTTACTCAATCTAGTTTTTTAGCCCAGAGAATGGCAACTCTATTTATTGTAAAGAAAGGCAGATTATCCAAGTTTTATGGCTCCCATTTTTTCCCTCAAGTACTACACTTCCGTGGCTTGCTGTGTGAGAGGCAGTCGCTGTAGTGATGGGTTTGTGGTTACTAGATCTTGGCTCCCTTGCTTTAAATCTTGGCTCTACCACGTGTTAGATTTAATTTCATTTTCTTTGCATTCTTCTCATTGCCCATAACATAGCAATAGTTGAGGCTTTTATACTTTCTCTAAGTATAGATGGATTCATATTTCCAAGTTCTTGCTAACACAGGACCTAGCAAAACTGCTAGAGATATAAACAGTGGCTAAACATTCACTCATATGTAGAGGGATGGTACACACCAATAATGCCACCTATCATTTGTCAAATGCTTTCCCTAACTACGTAGGCTATTTTGTTTAACCCTTACAATAACTCTAAAGGTTGATAGCAGTTCATTAACTTTCATTTTGTAACTTGAAAACTCAAAATATAAGCCTTTAAGTTGCTTCTTAGACAAGAATTCAGTAAATAATGAGCTGAAATTCATATCCATCTAGCATTTGAAGGCAGTCTCTGAGTGGAAGAAGAGTAAAGCTTTATTTTGGTCAACACTAGGTCACTTTTAAACCACCCTCCTATGTACTTGGTGTATACAATGCCTAAGCGAGCATGTTTACTCAGCCTGGTTTTTGTATGGGTTGATGGATAGTTGTAGCTGTTCATTGATTTGATTTAATATTAATGTGCATGCAGCAAACACCGCATTTCTTTAATCCACATGTAAGTGTGTGTCTAAAGGGCTTCTCACTTCAGGAGAATTTTAGGTTATTTACAGTCAAAAGCTCTACACATTGTAGTGGTGGAATAAAAATTATGGTCATAACTAGGAACAGAGACCATGATCTAAGCATGAAACCCACATAGTTACTGTTTTGCAGTTTGCAGTTAAGCCCCGAGCATTAGGCAACTAAAACACTATAGTAGGTGCCACATTCTTTCTAGGTGATAGACAAAGCACACATCCATATTGTGTTCATATTGTAATTAATTGCCAAAGTTATATGTGGTGTTTTGTCTGTTTAGCTGTGAACAAGCCCTCTTCTGCTAAGCAAACATCTCCCAAACTTTAAAGTTTATTTTAAAATTAATTCTTGCTAGGTTAGCCAAGGTAGATTCTGACTCTTGACCTTCTTGCACTACCCTCTTGAGTATCTGGGAATACAGATGTACGTCCCTACACTCATCTTATGTCAGGATTTTAGTCTTGAATCCAAATTATAGAGAATGATTCATTCATAGGCTCTATGGAAAGCTGTGCCACGTTTTTACATGGATGGATGGATGGATGGATGGATGGATGGATGGATGGATGGATG
>CABHPP010137119.1:8013-32970 GCA_902168425.1 Peromyscus attwateri | reverse complement strand
ATGGATGGATGGATGGATGGATGGATGGATGGATGGATGGATGGATGGACAGGAAACCTTTCGAAACACCATGTAATTAGTAAATGTGTCTTCCTTTTTGCATCTCAAACAAGAAGGGAAGCAGAAGAGCCCAAAGAACCACTCAGACTCTATACTGCATAAACTCACAGTACCATCTTAGGTAAATTATTTCACTTCATAGGCTTCAGTTTCAGCAACTATAAACCAGTATGTTTTTTCTCTTGTTAGAGAGAATGTAGGTGGTGATTTTCTAGATTTTTCCAACCGTGGCAATTTCTAATTGTGTGATCTTAAGCTAATATTAACCCACTCTAACCCTTTCTTCATTTCTATTACTGTAAGGATTGAATAAAATAAATCATGTAAGTACTAACCATATTGCCTGAAAAATAGTGTGTGTCACTAAATGATGACTTTAGAATCTGACAAGACAAGGCTGACTTCCTGTGTTACTCTAATTTTGCAATCTTTGCCCCTCAGAAGTATCCAGAGCCCTAAAGGAACTGACCTATGGTCACCTTAAACTACCCCATCCTTTAGCTCAGGGCCCCCTTAATTCATAAAGCACTATAGACATGCTTCATAGCACTTCCAGTTTTTCAAAACTCCACATAAGTTAAGAGACTTAACAACAAATGAATGTGTTACTTTCAAAAACTCAAAAGAATATTGGAAGTCAACCATATGTATATTATTAGCAAAATAACCTCATTTTTCAGGTAAAGAAACTGTAACATAGAGAGGCTTACAAGCACGTTCAAGTCATATAGCTACCAAGTGATGAAGCAGACTTTGAATGCAGGCAGCTAAGATTCTATGTTGAGTACTGTCATACATCTCAAGTATCTATGAAATGCAGCAATATGGCAGTTCCTAGAATTCATAAGAAACATATTCTGTTTGGAAACAATTTGAGAGTCATCTTTCTCACTTTGCTGGAATTCACAATATACATAATGATTGCTGAGATCTGAGTCTCTCAACATGAAATGATTTAGTCTCACCAAATAATTGTAAAATCAAAAGAAAAAATGTTTCAGTTGGTTTCTACAGCAACATGCTGCCTCTCACTTGAGGCTGGAAATGCATTGGTGTGCATCTGATGAGAAATAAAGTAAGCCATGTAAAAGCAGATGTGCTTAGGGTCTAGGAATATCTTTAAAACACCTAAACAGATGAATAAAGAAGTCAATCAACCATGTTTCTAGTGGTCTATGAAGTGAAATCTGTTTATAAAGGTGTTATAATATCACGGCAGCCAATTACCCACCATGGGTCTGATGGTTTGGATGAGAATGACCCCCATAGGCTCTTATGTCTGAAGACTTGCTCCCTAGTTGGTGGAACTATTTGGGAAGGATTAGGAGGTATGGCTTTATTGAGGAGATGTGGCCTTGCTGAAGGAGGTATGTCACTAGGAACAGGCTTTAAGGTTTCAAAGCCCACACTACGCCCCCCCACCCTGATGCCTTGTAACTGTGGATCATCATGTAAATTCTCAGCTATTGCCCCAACACCATGCCTGTCTTCCTGCTGCCATGCTCACCACCATAATGATCATAGACTCTAACCCTCTGGAACTACGAGACCCAATGAGCATTTTGTAAGTAGACTTGGTCATGGTATCTTGTCACAACAGTAGAAAAGTAACTAAGAAAACGGGTTAAAGGAAGAAAAATTTATCTTAGCTCACAGCTTCAATATTTTTTAGTCCATTAATTTTATTTCCACGGCAAGGAGCAACATCCTGTAGGAAGTGCCTTGTGAAGAACAATGTTTACTTTATGGCATTTAGGAAGCAGTTCCCACTGTGTGTTTGAATGGACTCACTCAGTGCCATACCTCTGTGCCACCAGTGAGCTCCTTTTGCTATTGTGCACCTTGGGTGGGTGGAGTTGACCAGCTTAGCAGCAGGCTTCTTTCTCAGCAGGCTTTCTCCAGAGGCTTTGATCCAGGAGTGATAACTAGAGAGGGCAAGACAACTCCCAGAGAGGACACAAATAGAATGAATAACAAGCTACTTGCCTGGTACAGGGTTCAAAATTATAAGGTCAAGGCATATGATAATCATAGCTGAAAGTGGTTGTGAGAATTCCAAAAGTACCAATTGAGATGCGCTTTAAGTATGTGTCACACAGTCGCATTTATCTCATCTGAAGGGCTTGACAGCTCCTGAGGAGATAAACACTGTTAGAAAGAGCTCTGGACTGAATACAAAGAGGCACTGTTTGTTCTGGTGGCTGTGAAAAAAGGCAACTTCCTGTTTGGACTCAATGTTCTTGGTACAGCATGGTCCTGTTGGGCACAACATGCCCTGTGATAAGGATGGCTAAGGAATGGCCACTGAGGGCACTTGGAAGAGTGGGTATCTCCTGGATAAGGAAGGTTCATGTGGGTATGCCAGAGAACATATGTGTCCATCACAAGCCTGGGTTTCCATGACTGAAGCTTTGAGCTCATTGAGAATGAAACTAATGGGTGATGATTGTCTGACTTTTCAAGCAGAGTCAAAAAACAGGAATCTTACCTATAGGAAATGTCTAGCTTTTAAAATGTCCACCACTATTCCATTTTTTTACATATTGATTTTGATGTTTTAAGACGGAACAGACCAAAAATGCATGTGATTGTGCTTGATGGAAACAAAGTAAAGGAGGAGATTTTTACACCAATAGGACTTGAGGAATGCATAAGCTTCTAGGTGACAATTTTTTTTGCAGTTATTTCTTTTTTCCATAATTCAGTGTGGTAGAGACAGAGAGCATACACTTCAAAGTTTTTTGATTAAAAGAAATTGAAGTGTATTGTGCACTTTCACATCCCCACAGACATTAGAACTCCTACAAGCCAAAACCACCCAGAAGGTTGGGGGACGACATAGAAGAATTCCCTTATGTTGTTATATATTCCGATGCTTCTTGGAGAGTAAAGCAGCAAGAGGGGCCACATGCTCTTGAGACCATTTGGTATTAGCTTGTTTGTGAATCCTTGCTAAAAGCAAAGCCAGCCTGTGAGGAAATGTATGCTGGCACAAAATGAAACTTACTTGGTTGCATTTATAAATTTTTACCATGTGAAGATTTGAAAATCCAAGGTGATGAGAGATGACTAAATTGAGTGGACCATGAAGTGTCTTCATATTCAAAAATGACAGGAATCTGAGACAGAGCAAAAAAATAATTACCTCCAGCTTGCTTTTTTTAGGCTCCCGGTGCATTTTAGAAGGAGTCACAGAAGCACCAGAAGATAATATTTCCTAAATGACAGCCTCAATGTTAGTGGGAAATAGTATGTGTTGCCTGGTGTATATAACACAGTTCCCACCATAGATTAGCCCTGTAACTGCTGGCCAGTCCCAGGACCAGGCATTTGAGTCCTCTATTAACAGCGCCCTGAGCCCAGTCTGTACTTGGTACTGCCTTGACTCTACAGCCTTCTGCATTCAACGGTGCTTCTTGCTTTCAAATGAGCCAATTCCCCAGAGCTATTATGCATCTTGAGTGATTGTGCTTGACGGAAACAAAATAAAGGAGGAGATTTTTACACCAACAGGACTCGAGGAAGCAAGGAGCTTAAGCTTTAAAAAATGCATAAGCTTATAGGTAACCATGTCCCCATCCCTGTTTTTTTTCCACCAAATAAAACAAACACTTAGCAAATATGTACAGTGATAAAATATCTTAAGAATTATCCTGACATGTAATTATGAATAAGAAACACCCCAGCCTTTGGGTTACTCTTCTAACATCAAAAGCACTGGGCAATTCACTGAGCAAAGTCTATGGATCTGTGTTGCCACGGGCTTTAGTGGAGAAGAGAACATACTAAATAAAGCTGAGTTTTTACATTGGCTCATCTGCAGCCTTTCAAGTAGGTTCTGGAGCCTTTGGCTCCTCTCTTGCAGAGAGAGGAATAACCACCCTTGCCTTGTAAATCTTGCAGAGATGTTGCTAATATCACACAGAATAATGGCTATGAGGCTCTGTGAAATCCATGGAGAATTATGCAGGCATACCCTGAAGAAATCTGCTTTGACTTCAAGGATAGCAGATAGAGAATATAAATCAGTGTAAAATGGGCAGCAAAGGGACCTGAATGGTCCATGTCACAGCACTAGCTACTGGTTGGTTGAATTAACATGTCATTAGGCAAAGTAAAAATGGAGCAGTTTGGTAAAAGTATAGACCTTTCAAAGTAAATGATTTTCCATTGTTACATAGCAACTATGATTAACAGTGATACAGATGGATGAAGCCAGTTTTCCACTGAACTGTGAGGATGGAGTGCCCTGTCCAAATTGCCCCCCACAAAGGCAATCTAGATGCCTGTCCTTCAGCAAACCTTCCAGAATGTAAAATGAAATTGGGATGGGAGATACACCACTTTCTCAGTGTGCATATTAATGTCACACTGATGGAAGAACCAAATTCTTTGAGAAAGGATATTTTCCACCTTTGATTAGCTTCTCATTTTTCAAGCTCAGAAGAAAAAAAAAAACTTAGAACATAAGTGTATTTGAGTGTGGTGATTATCTAGCTTTTAATGTAATTCTACCTGCCATAGATAAATGACCTTGACACCTGGGAGAAACTCCGTGAATTCTAATCATTGTTTTCTAAATATAAACGCTTTGATGTAACTAGTTTAGGGCAATCCCGAGCATCTGAGAACATTTTGTATTAATTTAATCGCATTGTAGCCCTAAGAAAGAGGCAATAGTCTTCACCGCTCTTAAAGAGATCCCGTGAGTGATTTAACTCATTGCTCTCCTTGTACATGGTAGTGCCCAGTTTTCAAGACCCAAAGAGCCTTCTTCAGTTTGACGGTATCACGGTTTTTGTTCAGGCTGGTCCTGGGCCCTGGCTGGTCTCCAAGAGACAATGTAAAACTAAAAGCATAGAAACCAAATGGAGATAGAACATTAGCTGCACAATTCATCACCCCTAGGCATGACCATGAGAAGAGGCATCTTTTCCCACTAAACTAACACTTGTCTCTCTTTTCCAGTGCTCGGTTTCCTGCGGTGGTGGAGTGCGGATTCGCAGTGTCACCTGTGCCAAGAACCACAATGAACCCTGTGACAAGACACGGAAACCCAACAGTCGAGCTCTGTGTGGCCTCCAGCAATGCCCATCTAGCCGCAGAGTTCTGAAACCCAGTAAAGACATAGCTCCCAGTGGGAAAAACCAACCAACATCAGAGTATGACCCCTACAAGCCCATCCCTGCACCCACATCCAGGCCCATGCCACTGTCCACGTCCACAGTGCCTGGGTCTATGAGCACAAGCACCACAGCAACCAACAGCCTTGGCCCCACTATGGCACCCGAAGATGGGACAGGATGGCAGAATACTTCAACCCAAACTGAAGAGGACTCCCTCTACCTTACTTCCTCTGGAAGCACTTCCCAGGCCCCCTTCACTTCCTGGTCTGTGAGTATCCAGCCCGATGATGAAAATGTTTCTAGTTCAGCTATAGGTCCTACTTCAGAGGCTGACTTTTGGGCAACAACAAGTGATTCCGGCTTATCATCTAGCAATGCTGTGACTTGGCAAGTAACCCCATTTTATGAACCCTTGACCACCGATCCGGAAGTGGAGATACACAGTGGCTCAGGGGAAGGCAGTGACCAGCCTATGAACAAGGATGAAAACAACTCTGTGATATGGAACAAGAGCAGGGCACCTGAACACGCATCTTCCATGGAGAGGAATGCAGAAATACCACTCAGACCTCCACCAACATCTTACGTCGGGGAAGAGACTTCATGGCCTCCCTTCAGCACAACGATGAAAGGTGCCCTACCTGACTGGTCCCTTAAAAATGAGACACCCAGAGCTGAGGGGATGATCACTGAAAAAGCAAGGAACATTCCACTCCTGCCTGGAGGAGGCCATCAGCCAACGCCCTCAGAAAACTTAGAAAACCATGACCACTTGGCATTGCCAAACGATACAAATCCAACCCAAGACTCTGGGCCTGTCCTGACAGAGGAAGATGCATCAAGTCTGATTGCTGAGGGATTTCTGCTAAATGCTTCCAATTACAAGCAGCTTATGAAGGACCCCAGCCCTGTACACTGGATTGTTGGAAACTGGAGTAAAGTAAGATTTTCAGTTTCCTATCCCAGACCTCATTCTATATGGAAAATATCTAGCAATGGTATATTGTGAAAATTCTGAAATGAATTTACATTAAAATGTCGTCTAATTGGGCATGGAGGCACACATTTATAATCCTAGCCCTTGAGAGGCTGAGGCGGGTGGATTGTGAGTTGAATGCCAGCCTGGGCTATAGAGTGGATTTGGAAGCCAGTTTGGTTACATAAGATTCTGATGAAATATAAGAGAAAGAAAGAAAGAAGAGGAATGGAAAGAATGGAGGAGGAGGGAGGAAGGGAGGGAGGGGAGCAAGGAATGAAGGAGGGAGGGAGGGAGGGAAGGAGAGAGGGAGGGAGGGAGGAAGAGAGGGAGAGTAGGAGGGAAGGAGGGAAAGAAAAAAATAACGACAGTTACAACCATCTTTATGCCAACTCCCCAAATGGGAAGGAGAAGAATAAATATATTATTTATAAAACAATGCATACATACAAGTATATATTTACACATTATCCATAAACACTAAAGAGAAGACATACAATGAGACACAGTGGGAAGTCTCTATCCGGAGACCTGAGCCAGCTAGTGTGTGAGCATGGAGAATCCAGTCATCTTTCTCTACCTGGTGCTTAAGCTGTAGGCTGATATGTCTAGGGTGGAGCATCTCTGGTGTCCCTTCAAGCTATGTGCTCCAAAGGTCCTAGGATGAGGGACAGCTATAAGGACCTGTCCTCCCATTCCATTCAGAAAGCTAATGCCCAGACTTCAGTTAAACTTGTGAAGTAATCACGATTAGAATGGAAATTTGAGACAAAAATCTCAAAAAGAATTATATCACTTACTATGTCAAATTTTATATCCAAGTACACATATTCTATCCTATTATCAAGGGATATACGTCCTTTGATTTTTACATGAATACTTAGTATCTTTTACTTGTGTGGTCAAAACAAGCTTGAGAGTAAATGCCTACCAAAGGACCCCCTTTCTTCCTGTGATACACTTAAACTGCTTTATTAATATAAATTACATATCACAAACATTACCTGATTATTACAGAGCTAGGCACCCACCTTCATTATCTAATTATTTTTCTTTGAGTGGCCTCATTAAAAAAATCAGTATGGTTCACTTAAAGAATTGTAATATGTAAGAAGAACTAAGCATTATAATAAAATTTTGGCTCCTACTTTCAGGCTTTAGAAATTTGACCAGATATTTGTTTGTTTGTTTATTTGTTTGTTTGTTTCTTTTTATTTCTACAACTAGTGACATCCTTTTGAGGCACCAAAATGATTTCTTACCTATTTTAAATTTGAAATTCAATAAAAGTTTAGTATATGAACTTATAAAATAATGTAGCCACAAATTCAAATAATTAAGGTTTCTTTTTTAAGATTTATGTCTTATTTTCTTTCTAAAGTGAGCTAATCTAGAGCAGTTAATTAAGAATAGCATCCAGTATATAATAGCTGTGAATATAAGAACAAAAATACAGTTAGAGCAATTTACAAGGTATGCTGACTTCCAGAACCTTCTCACATATGGTCTCTTATTATTTTCACATTGGCTGTCCTAGAGAATGGATGATGTCTGTCTCATATATGCTGATTTTACAAGTAGGAAACATAAAATGCTAATGGCTAAGTGACTGTCCAAAAACTCACTTTTCAATGTGATGATGAACTTTCTTTTTTCACCATAACCCTGTCTCTATGCCGAATTCTGGCACCAACTTACAAATTAAGGGTGTAGCATTCTTTGGTGTAAATTAACCAGCCTCATTGGATCATGGTACTGACTTTACCAGCAACGTATGGGTAAATTCAAAACTCCAAAAGTTTCTGTACCAAATCTGTACTTATTTGCATTTGAACTATCTGTATGTTCTGTTTCTAAAGTGAGTTATTACATTTTTCATTGGTGAATCAACATCTTATCTCTATTTGCAGAAGTCCAGCTTCAGAGATAAAAAGATGTTTATACTCATAGTAATCTGATATATTGAAGTATATAAATGTGTCTCCTAAGCCAAGCTTTTTTAGTCATATTCCTATCTGATAAATTCTGAAGGGGCAAAAAAAAATTCTGAAGGGGTGTAAGGACAAGAACTGATGGTGTGAGCTTAACAACATGTGAAGGTGTGTTAGAAATAGGATTTTAAGCTAATTAGCATGAGTTATCTACTACAATACTTACTGCAGCCCAAGATGGTTAATGACACACTAGAGGTGAGGCGGAGAGAGGTTAAGTAACTAAAATTACACCCACTGAGTGAAGGAGCAGGGATTTGAACTCAGATGGACAGCTGAGAACCCACAATCCCTTCCTTTGCAAATCAGAAAATATTACTGTCCTCTGGGCTTTGGTTTTATTTGCTGTTCCCTTGTTCATGTTATATATAAAAGCAATGTCAGTTATGCGATTACCCTAAGATGACAGATGAGACAATAATGTATTCCACAAGAAAGGATTTTTTAATAACAGAGGGCACCTTCTAGCTACTTTTAGAGCCACAAAAACAAATGGCCCCTAAGATATCACCACCATTGATTCAGTGTAGAAATCTTAAAAAATAAATTTAATTTTCTCAGGGTTTCTTAGAATGATTTATTTTCAAAGAGCCTTCTCGAAATGTGTCTTTCTAAAATCATGCCATACCCCTAAGAAGCAAGAGGCTGCTATCTTCCAGTGCCAAAGCAGGTCAGTGGGTGTGGCCTGAACTGATGACGTTTAATTAAAGGTGCCTCTGAGATGTCTAGGTATAACTAATGTGCTTTTGCGTGTATGGGTCTGGGGTTCTTGAAGAATGTAATAACTAAGGAGAGTATTTGGCAGCCATGATCAATGGGTGGTAGTTAGAGCCTTGAAAATGAGTGAGGTTACCCCAAAACTACCTGTACACTGCAAAGGCCTGTGACCCAGGAGTGAAACCCTAGAGAGCACTCATGTTTTAAAGAGGTGGCTAAGAAAGAGATCCCATTGGGGAAGTCTGGGAAGGAATAATCTGATATGTAAGACTTACAAGAAGAAATATGACACTGTTTATAATTAGGAGTATGTCAACCAACTGTAGACCTTTTACACTTGATCATTGGTAGGTCACTGATGACTTTGGGGGGGACAGGCTTAGTACTTAGATGGAAGCTGCAGTATGAAGGGAGAATCCCTTAGGAGGCTAGCCCAGTAACTGGGGAAAGCCATACACTAGGATTATTAGTAATGATTGACAGCCCTCCTCAGCCCAGAAGGTAATATGGAAGTTTTATTTAAAAGGCACCCATGGCCCAGCGGTGGTGGCACATGTCTTTAATCCTATCACAAAGGAGGCAGAGGCAGGTGGATCTCTGAGGCCAGCCTGGTCTACAAAGCTCGTTCCAGGACAGCTGGGGCTACACAGAGAAACCCTATCTTGAAAAACAAACAAAGAAACAAAGGTGCCTGTGATTCTAGCACTCATAAGACAGAGGCAGGAAAGTATGAATTCAAAGCCCTCTTGGGCTACATAGCAAGCCACAGGTTGTATAATGACATCATGTGAATAAGTAAAGAAATACTAAAAACAAGTATTTATCTCAGGATGACCAATCCTCAGCTTCCAGAACAGTTGTGTAATTGCTGAATTTAAATGTGTTGTAGTTATTTGTCAAAATGATATTAATCAATAGATGCTATTCAGTTGACAAATGTAAATTAATTCAATGAGAAGTTACTATATCCAAGAAAACTAAAACATAATGGAGTAGACATAAACTATAATGACTTCTGATCCTAGAGATTAAAACATTTTGATTACAGTAAATCAAGGTACAATTCATTTAGACTCAAGTGTCATCACTGGGCTTTGACAAAAATAATTGTCATATTGAATTTATCATAATTCACTCATAGGTTGAGCTGCTGATTCTAAGCAGTTTGGCTACAGAAAAGGAACTGGATCATGGTAGCTTTTTAGAGCAACAAGAATATAAATGAAGGCCGGGCGGTGGTGGCGCACGCCTTTATTCCCAGCACTCGGGAGGCAGAGGCAGGCGGATCTCTGTGAGTTTGAGGCCAGCCTGGGCTACCAAGTGAGTTCCAGGAAAGGTGCAAAGCTACACTGAGAAACCCTGTCTCGAAAAACAAAACAAAACAAAACAAAAAAAAGACTATAAATGAAAATTAGAGTTCTCTACTTAGCAGTGATCCCTTATGTGGCAGGACTTTGGGACTACTCTTTTATGTGTTTTTTAAATAAAATATTTCATATATTTATTTGCCAGAGAAAGTCAAAGTTCAGAATGGAAGCTTTGGGTTTTGAGCATCCCATGGTCCCTGATTCTTACATCTACTCACTTTTGATGCTGTTTTTTTTTTTTTTTTTTGGATGGTCTCTCAGTAGAGTAGATCAATCATCTCTTGATTATAATGTCTCAGAAACCTAGGGATCACCACTGATACTAATTTGCCTCTCCCCCACTAAAACAAGCTCTAATAGTGTTTGAAGTCAGATGAACTCATCAATTCTGTCATCTCCTTTTTGTTTCCTGCCTGTTTGAGGCCTGGTAGTCTTTGGGTAGGAGGGATTTGAAAGTTAATGGGGCTATTTTTGTTTGTTGTTTAGTAATGGTCACATTTAATATCTGAGAGCCAACAATTATAAAAATCCCTACAGTATTCAGGGAAGTCATTTATAAGGAAGGATCCCCCAGCCCAAAGTGCCAATGGTACCTCAGTAGTTAAGAATACAGGACCTTCAGTGCATAGTCTTGCCCAGGACACCTGCTTTTGCCTCACTGCTGGTCTGTGAGCCTCTGTTCTTTCCCTTTTCCAATCTTTTCCACACTGCTCCAAGAGATGTAAGAGGGCTGTTCTAACCACTCCAGTGTCCTTCTTACAAATACCTGTCTTTTCAATACATACAGAGCAGACATGAAATGCACACTGCCAATAACAAAAGGGGAAAAATGAAAAAAGAAAGAAACCATCTAATCAAACATCAAATTGGCATTGCATAAGTGACTTTCCAGTCTTACTGCTTTTCTGCATCCAATTTGCATCTCAAAGCTCTAAAGCACCCAATCTCCTTTATTCTCTGCCTGTCCCTGCCCAGTACTCTCATCCATGCTGTTCCTTCTGCCTGGGATCTCTTACCGCCCCCCAACTCTGCCCTCACATCCTCCGTGCTCCTTGGGGTCATTTTAAACCTCATCTCCCATAATGCTTTTCTGAGCCTTAAGCCAGAATCCATTTCTAATGTTTATTAGGGTTTGATCTGAAGTCTCTTTTAGGCTATGCCCTCAGCTTCTCTCTTGCATTAAAAGATTGCCCAAAGCCCTCACTGTACATAACACATCTCTTTTACTAACTGAAGTTTCAGGATTAATAATTGATGCAAAAACAACGAAGTTGACCCTATAAAAAGGCATGCAGTTTGAAAATGCACTTGCTGGACTTGAACCCTGAATAAATGCATCCTGTCACTCCCTCAGTTTCCTCCTCTCTAAGGAGGTGATCATCATATCTAACTCCTAAGGTTGGCATGAGGTAAAAGAAATATCTATGAGCTGGGCGATGGTGGCGCACGCCTTTAATCCCAGCACTCGGGAGGCAGAGCCAGGCGGATCTCTGTGAGTTCGAGGCCAGCCTGGGCTACCAAGTGAGTTCCAGGAAAGGCGCAAAGCTACACAGAGAAACCCTGTCTCGAAAAACCAAAAAAGAAAAAAAAAAAAGAAAGAAAGAAATATCTATGAGCTACAGAAGAATATTGGGCACATAGCAAGGAACAGGGGTGTTTTCCATCACTACTCATATAACAGAAACATTAAGTGTTGTGTACTGTGTATTGCTGTGGCTCTTATTTTGACAGAATCCCTCATCTCATGGAACTGCTGCTTCTTTCAATCAGATCTCTTGGGCTAGTCAGTTGAAGGTAGGCTTGTGTAGTCAAGAGAATGAAAGTGACAGCATAATTTTCCACATCTTTTCCATATTTTTTTCAGATGTTGCTGACCCGACCCTCAGTATTTATTCCAATTCAGGCACCCCACACTTGTTCCCTAACCTGATGGGTCAGTTGCTTCAGGGGTCACAGGACAGAATGGAGTTCCCCCTCCACTTCCTCAAAGTCCTCTTGTTTTCTCTCATCTCCTACTTCTGATATGAAAGTAATTCAATATAAGGGAAGCTCTACTCTACAGAATGCGTTTTTTGTTTTGCTTTGTCTATAGTCTGTGATCTCCTCTTGTCGGCTTCATTTTGGGACTGTAGCAAGATGCCTAAATAGAAACTGCCAAAGAGAATTAAACCAGTTCTGGGGAGGAGGACCAAACTCCAAGCTCCAGAAATAATGTTTATGATTTGTAGCACAAACATGACCCAAGGAACTATGGCTATCGCTTGACATTTAATGGCATCATTACTAGCCTGGCAATGTCGTCTCATTAGCAACTTTCCTAAGCTTGCCTAACTGTTCTATTTTTCCCTCTAAGTCACAATATTAAGTTAATAACACCGCTTACTGTCTGTGTGACCTTGTACAAGGTGGTATGCATGAGTCATCTTTAGTCCCCACAGCAGCCCAGCGTGAGGGGGACCCTCCTGTTGTCACCAGTTTTACAGGCTTGGGGAGGCTCAGAATCTGCAAAGACTCACACAGCCAGCAAACAGCCCAACTGTGATTAATCACCAGGTAGTAATACCCTCTCCCGGGAGGTTCTATCAACCTCAGCTTGTCCTCTCAGGTCCCTGCTGGAGGTCAGCTGAAAGCTGGCCTAGGGTAGCTGAGTCATCTAATTCTGTTTCCTGTTAGCTCTCATCCTCTAATGGGTTGCCCAGGCATATGCTCATGGCAAAAGCAGAGTCCACAGCAAAAGAGTGAAGCAAAGCCTGGTAACTAGCATAGCATTAGCCTCCATACCCTATTAGCCAGAAGGAGTCACAAGAACAGCCTTCATTTAGTGGCTAAGAAAACCAATAGCATCTTTTGATGAGAGAAACTAAGAGTGTGAGTGTGGATGATGGAGAACATTACCGGGCTCAATCCATGAGATGATGGTAATTGCGCATTAGCTGCCATTGTCTCTACTATAAAGATGTATCATGATGTTCAAAGAGGAACAGGAAAGATACAGATCAAGTCCTAAAGGATTTTAGGGATGAGGAGAAATTTCCTCTATAAATGAAAATTGAAATGAAATTATGACATTTAGTGTTTTCTACTTTTCCCTTTCTGTGATTCTACAATTTACCTAATATATATATATATATATATATATATATATATATGAGACTGTACACACACAACACACACACACACACACACACACACACACACACACACACGCACGCACATGCGTGTGCTTTACAATACCAAAATTTGCACCAGATGAAGAACTAGATTGTATGGAGGGCAAACATAAGCAGCCAGGGAAACACAAGGCTGCTCTTTGATTTATATAATTTATCAAACGAAACTTTCTTTTAAATAAACTCAGAGCTGTGTTTTATGTATTCAGAAACAACCCCTTCCTAAGGGTAAGCAGGAAAGAGGATGCAAGGGTTAAAAAAAGAGACGAAAGGGGAGAAACTCTGTAATCTTCAAGGTAATGGCAAGCTAAACTTGTGATACTGAATAATTATAAACGAGTGGGAACAGCTTGAGACAAATGACCTCTACCTATGGAAAAGGTGACTGCCTAGTTCTCTGCCAGTGGAGCAAGAGGTGAAGGGCAGCATTTTGTCACTTCTTCCCAACTCCAGCTGTGGTCTCAGAGGCAACAGCATCAGCATCATCTGGGAACTTGATAAAAACGCAGAATCCCAGTGCTAGTGAGGACACTGATGAGAATCTGCATTCACTAGGGTTCCTGGTTGTTACCTGGAGATGCTAGAGTTTGAGAGGCACTACCAGAATGTACAATATAAGGTCTGGAGGAAGAATACCCCATCTTCCTCCACGGACAAGCCAGCGTGAAGCCTCGGTGCCTTTGTCTACCCTATAATAATACTAATTGGCTCATTGAAACAAAGTGGGTAAAAGTCATTGCCACGTTAGATAGGAGGTGTGAGGCATATGCTGACATCTGACATCCATTCTGAACTGGAGTGATATGAAGTATAGCTATGTGCCTGTGGCCCAGGTGCTTGGATCAGTGTACTTATCAAGGAAAAGCACATTTCCATTTGCAGCATCTTTCCTTTCATGGACGGCTGGGTGCTCCCTAACTGCAGCTGTCTGTGAGAGCTATTCCCTTGAAAGCACTCAGCCAGACGTTCTGTGTGTGCATTCACATCCGGGGTAACCTTAGCATCTGGGACAGGAGACCTTTGGCTCCAGGATCGCCGTGATGAGTACACCTGAGAAAAAAAGCTTTCTGTTTCTCTTCTCTTCCTCCCTTCCCGCTGCAGTGCTCCACCACATGTGGGCTGGGGGCCTACTGGAGGAGTGTGGAGTGTAGCACCGGGAGGAGCGCTGACTGTGCAGCCATTCAGAGGCCAGACCCTGCTAAGAAGTGCCACCTCCGCCCCTGTGCCGGCTGGCGAGTGGGAAACTGGAGCAAGGTAATCTTTGGGCCTGGGTCTTCGGGGAAAGGGCTGGGTCTTGTATAAGCACTTGCTAAGAGGGGGCTGCTCTCCTACCTTCCTCCCTTTTGGCTCTTTTAAAGAGCACAGATGCTACACCAGCCATCAGCTTACTCTAAGTCACACAATACCTACAATTCAGACTTGTATTAACACACAAATTTTTACCTGTGTGTCCTTACTCTCATGAGATAAGCTGGAGCAAAATGTTAAGTTTTGAAACTTACTTGCTTTGGCCAACATGCAGTGCAATATTTCTTAATTATTTTAATTTTGTATTGTATGAAAATTATAATTGTACAATGAAAAATTACCCCTTGTCACATATATAATTAAGTCATGGCTCAATGGCTTTTCACAAAACAGCTTCGTTTGCCTAAAATGAAAAGAAAACATTAAAAATAATTTGGGGCTGGAGGGATGGTTCAGCAGTTAAGAGTGCTTTTTGTTCTTACAGGGGAATTAAGTCTATGTCCTGACACCCACGTGGGGTAGATCACAACTCTCTGTAGCTTCAGCTCCAGGGGAGCTGATGCCTCCTTCTAGCCTTTACACATGCACACAAATGCACATAGTAAATAATAACAAAATAATAATAATAATGGTGGCGGTTTAATGGATGATCTGGCCATTAAAAAGTATATCCCAAGGCTAGACATGAAGCTACATGTCTATGATCTCATCACATGTGGAGCCAAGGGAAGCAAATCGTGAGTTAAGAGTCATCCTGAGCAATAGCATAAACTGTTGGTCAGTTTATGTGCTACATGAAACTCTGTCTCAAAACAAAACCATAGAAAAGTATATTTCCCATATTGGCATGTGTTTTACAACCATCACTAATCTGCAGTTACTCAATTCACTGTTTGCTCTGCAAGGTCCCTTGTGAAAGGGGTGAGTCAAGTCTTCAGGCTAATCCAGGTGCTTTGAAGGTACACAGTCAGGCCATTTGCCCATCATCCTGGGCTGGAGTTGAGTCAGCCCTCAGGAGACAGAACAGTCAGTGGCAGAATTGAGGGCTAGGCAGATAGCTAAAGCAGGTGTGAGCTCTAGATACCTCTTTCTTGTTCCATAAATGCCCAACTCTAGGCTTCCATAGATCCCTGTCCCCTATCCAGTGAACCAGATCCCCATTACTCTAAGACTTGGGGAAAAAAAGAACTACCTAGAAAGTCTGCAGAGGCTCGAGACCCTCTAAAGTCTAGAAGTAAGTTCCTTCATCTAATAGACAACTCAGATTCCAAAGAAGACCATAGTGTTCCACTGGACAGACTTACCCATCAGACAGACTTACCTTCATATGGGGGCATAAAATGTCATTGGTGTACCTTGTGACCCTTCCCCCAAAGGAAGATTATGAACTTAGGAAAGAAAGAAGAGTAGGGCTAGCTCCTTGAGACATGATTTCATGTCCCTGTTTCTGCATTGGTACTATATGTTTTTTTAAGGATAAATTCACATTACTTTGCTTTTTTTCCTTCCAACTAATAACAGACCCTAGTATACAAAGACAGACTACTTACCAATGAATTATATTCCATAAATAATCTTGGAATTAATTCCAAAAATATCTAAAGAAATGTCTCATTTCTCAGACTTTGCCATGTGTTGCCCATGTCCCAAAATTCCATCCACCTGTCACTGAGAATAATCATTTTCATGAAAATTATATGACACAGAAAGGACAGATGAGTGAAATGGGTTGTACCTCAAAAAGGTCAAGTCAAGCCTGGGGAATTCTAGCCCTTGGAATATCCCAAATGAGAGATTTGGGAGCTCATATCTGGGGTTTGGTCAGAATCCTCCCTCCTCTATTCACCAGAGAGTTTAGATTTTTTTCCCAGTTGACAGTTTGATTTTTCAGAAACATTCTCAGAATTAAAAATTCAACTTTACCTCAACCCTTCTGTATTAGTCTACAAATCCCTACCCAAATACAGAGACACTTAAATTCCTTAGACTTCAGGTTGTATTGCAGTCTTCCCGAGGCCACAGGAATCACACCATTACTCTCTGGGGATTTCCCCACCACATGATTACTGTTCAGGTTGATGTGTCATTACTGACTTATGCCTCTACTGGCACCCTTCTCATGATCAAGCCTGCTACCCATCTTGTGCGAATTTGTCATATGTTTGACAGGAAACACAGTTGCATATTTAGATTTCAATCTTCCCATTGTCTGGAGATAGCTTACCAGAATGGCTCTTCCTTCCTCACTCCCTGCATTAATCTGGCTGAAATAAAGTCAAGGTTCTAGTCCTAAGTTTGCCACACATGTGGGCTAGGGAAAGCATATCTCTACAGAATTAAGTCCTAGAGGCAAGCTGTGTATGGTGGTGCATAGCTGTAATCCACAGGCTGGAGATGCTGGAGCAGGACTGTCATAAATTTGAGTCCAGCCTGAACCTCATAGTGAGTTCAGAGGCAGCAAGGACTGCATAGCAAGACTCTTTCTCAGAAAACGGAACCATACTACAGCAGTGGTGCACTGGGAATCATGCACACCTGAGTTGATAGTCCTGCCTGTCACTAATTAGTGTGTATACTGGTCCATTCATCTAGCCTGTCTGAAGGATTAGTGTTCTCACTTCAGTAATAAGTTAGATAATATTGCCTCTACTTAACTTATGAGGTTGTGTAAGGGTCAAAAGGTATATTTGTTAGATTTTTTCACTACAATAAATACCTGAGATAATCAACTCATAAAAATAAAGGACTTATTTTAACCCATGGTTTTATAGGATTCAATCCATGACCAGTTAATTTCACTGCTTTGAGCTATGGTAACCATGATAGGAAGCATGTGGTGAAGCAACACTGTCACCTCATGTTGGGGAGGCAAAATACAGAAAAGACAAGGGCCAACCCCCAGCAACCAGGAGACCTCCTGCTCCTTAAAATGTCTACCACCTCCAAATAACACCATGCTGGGAAACAAGGCTTTCACACATGGGCCTTTGAGAAACATTCTAGATTCAAACTACAGACGTGGGCAAAATGACTCTAAACGGCAAAAGCCTGTTCAAAAATGAAAAACTCTAGGCAAAAATTGAACTAAACAGTGACAGTCAGAAGTGGCTATTGGTGTTTGCTAACGTCTGACTTCCTGGACTTGGACCAAGAGGCTGATGGACAGGGGGATCCTGTCAGAGGAGTAGATTGTCAGAGGACTAGAGAAGTTGTTTGTCCAGTGCTAAGCAAAGTGCTCAGCTTTTCATGAACTTTCAGTCAGTTATATATACTATCTGCAGATGCCAGCACTCACCAATACCACCAGGTGCCTGGTGCTGAGGCTCTCAAAAGCCAAAGCATTAGTAACTTAACAAGGGAGTTTATAGTCTCTGTTGAGGAGCCTGAGATTTAGAGTGTTTCTACTACCAACCTGCTTGGTTATGAAGCTCGTTCTGCATAGTCTCAGTTCCAAGAAACTGTCAGAGCATTTCAGAAGGAAGGAAACACTGCATAGTAAGTATGGACATCAGTTGGGTAGCACACACCAATTTCAGAATGAATTTCTAGGGAGATGGAAATGATTCTTACGATGGGAGAAATGTAATACATGACAGAGATGCTCTTAAAAACCCCTCCGGTGGGTCTGGCACCCAAGCCACTCATGGTTTTCAGCTCCACACACTTCCTGAAATGACATTTTACGAGTCACTTCTGTTCTGCAAACCACTGATTTGACAGTCTCCTTGTTGTGTTTCTTGGATTAAGCACTATCCTCTTTGGAACTAAGTCAAACAAATCATGTTTCTTCCTGAAATGAATCAGGAATGTTTCCCCCTTAGGGCAATCTGTCTTCCCACATATGCAATACTGCAATTTTCTTTTAGCAATAGTTGATTTTATTATCTGGAGTTTTGCTAAAAAATATGAGGAGACTACAGCCTAACCTTAGGGCATCAGGTCTCATATATTTATTAATTACTTGGTCTTATTCTGGTCCAGGTTTGCATATCTTTTGAGCTGCAGGTTTTCTATGGTATTTGCTATATTTTATACAGCTGAATTTTTACAAATGAATAAAATGGGACATAGCCTTTATGGTGATATTTTATTTGTACTGAAATGTGATTTTATTTGTATGTTAATAAATAAAGTTGCCTGGGGGTCAGAGCTAATAGCAAGCCATAGCAGAAGCTGGGCAGTGGTAGTGTATGCCTTTAATCCCAGCACTTGGGAGGCAGAACTAGGCATATCTCTGTGTGTTCAAGGATACAGCCAGCATGGAGACACACACCTTTAATCTCAATACCAACCATAGAAGACCTGGAGGTCTGTATAGATGGGCAGTGACGAGGAGGTCATGTGGTTGGGTTTACAACCAATGAGAGGGCAGAATAGAAAGTCAATAAAAAGGACAAACACACAGGATGTAGGTCTCATGTGAAGGAGGACAGCAACGGCAGTGAAGGGTAAGGTTTTTAGCTCTTAGCTTTTGCTCTGAGCTCTTGGGCTTTTTAACTTGGCAATTGGCTCTGTGTTTCTTATTTAACAAGATGGTTACATCTACAAGCCTTGGCCTTACTAAATACACATAGACTCCTACTTCCATCCAAAGCACTTTCCTAGAAACTTATATTAAAATTTAATGCATAAAAACCAACACGTAGAATTATACATTAGAGAAGCATTTCCATCCCAAGAAGCAAACTGAGTGGCAAGAAGGTGGATGATAAACTGAAAATCTCTGCATTTATTTGACCCTGGGTGTATTAATAATTGATTCTGTTTTTAAGCCATGACATTTTTTACACCATTAAGCATCTTAAACTCAGAGATCCCTTAGGAAAAGTAGAAGACTGGCAATTAAATGGAAGCAACAGAATACAAGTCTAGTCATCTCGTGAAATTAGGGCCTTGGAAAACTTGACCCCAAGACCACTGATGTACAGACCACAAGGCCCTCCATGGTGGCCTCTGTCTATTTCTCTTTGCCCTTCCTTACCCTCTTCTCACGTTCTGACCAACCCGCTCTCTGCAGACAAACCATGTCCCATGGCAGTGCCGAGCCTCTGTGAGTGCCGCTTTCTCTACTCCTACGTCCCCACTCTGTGTTGCCTTCATCATCCCCCTAACAGATCTAGCCTAAACTCCCCTCCTTTATTAAAGCCTTTCTTCAGTTTATGAAGTGAAGCTGACCACCCCCTCTTTGGAACATCACGAGGTCTTGAATGACTTATGGAATACAATCCATTATATTTATGTAAATCCCTTCAGTGTAGCATTACAAAGCACTTGCATTAGAGATGCAGAGCTTGGAACATGGTAATTGTTCAATAACTGGGAAGAAGGAAAGTGGGGGACAGAGAAACAGTTACAATTTTAGAAACAGTTTTATTAATTCTTTGAGAATCTCATACATTATATTTTGATCATACTCACCCACCTGATTCCTCCCACATGCATGTTCCCCTTCTATACAACCCAACTTTGTCTTCATGTTCTTAAAAATCTATCAAGTCCAGTTTATGCCACTCAGTCGCTACTTGATTTTAAAGGTCTTGCGAATGTGTTTAGCATAAGGAAAAGAGTAAAAAGGAAGGCTTTCTTTTAAAGTCTATATTCTGGTTTAGTATTTGGCCTGAAACTTTGGGTGTTCTCAAATACAACTGCAGTGATGCATGTTTTGTTTTTTGTTTTTTGTGGGTTTTTTTTTTTTTTGATACTTGGGAATGTTAGAATCATTTAATCACCAGCTTATCCTTCTTTTGACATCAGTGGAGAAATAGAGTCTTAGAGAAGTAATTTATCCACGCTCATACAACCACGTGGTACCAGGGTCATAACTAAATGCTCTGTGGTGGCCTCCTGATTATAATGGACTTTCTTATTATATGTTTCTGAAGACTGTGTGAATCCAATGAGGAAAAGAGGACACAAATCAAAACTGTAATGATAAAGCTGTGGCATGGGTACCTCCGGCGGGCCCTGTAACTCTAAGGAGGACATGGCATGAGCAACAGGTCAGGGGCAAGAGGTTTACTGGGAGGCAGGGCAAAAGAGCAAACGATCATCTTGGAGTGGGGACATGAGAGAGGCAGACAGACAGACAGAACAGGCAAGAGAGCAAGAGAAAAAGACGTGTGACGGATGAACACTTTTAAAGGGTGCGCGTATCGCATTGGGAAGTACACAGGTTGTATCGACAGCGGAAAGGGCTCCATATCTGGAGGCAGATTATGATATAAGCTGCAACTGCCCCCACCCCCCACCCCGATGCCTGGCATTGCAGCAGGAGCTAACAAAAACTACCCCAAAAAAGAAGAGGTGGACATTCCATTTTATTTCTATCAGCGAATTCAGTAATAAAGGTATTTTTAAGCTGGGCATGGTGGCACATACCTTTAATCCCAGCACTCGGGAGGCAGAGGCAGGCAGATCTCTGTGAGTTCGAGGCCAGCCTGGGCTACAGAGTGAGTTCCAGGAAAGGTGCAAAGCTACACAGAGAAACCCCGTCTCGAAAAACCAAAAAAAGGGTATTTTTATTTTCTTTAATTTTATAAACTTATTATAAAAAGTACTTGCAAATCAATGAAAACATCACAGACTAAAATTAGCCAGA
Source organism: Peromyscus attwateri (assembly GCA_902168425.1). NCBI lineage: Eukaryota > Metazoa > Chordata > Mammalia > Rodentia > Cricetidae > Peromyscus > Peromyscus attwateri. The sequence continues at coordinate 11,717 of CABHPP010137119.1, read as the reverse complement.
CCCGAAGTCTAGACAACTCAATGAACTTCTACAGTTAGAATAGGCTTTTAAACAGAAGCTCTGGAGCCTCAACTTAAACTTTACATTTTCAGTACTCCATGTACTTTACCTACTCGTCCAGCACCAAACCCAAAGAATCCATGGCAGAGTGAGAATAATTTCATTGTTGTTGTTGTTTGGTTTTTTGTTGTTGTTTGTTTTTTAATTGTAACTTGATTTGGTTTGCAAAACAATTCAGTTAAAGCAACCGACTCTATAACCTGAAAACTATCAGGCTTACTTCATTTTGACAGAACATTAGCCTGTTTTTCCTGCTCCCCTGAGCCAGACTCCTATCCTCAGCCTGGCCCACAGGCTCCCTATTAGGAAAATGGGAACACAAGCCGAGCAAGATGAATGTAGCCATTGGCGTTCTGCACACAAAAGCAAAATGGCATTAGGAGGGAAGAGACTTCACTATGCTGTCCCTTCTGCCTTGCTAATAGAAAGTGAAGTCCCTTTGAAAACAAAACAGAAGCGTAGATTTGGTGAGTGTCTTCTTTGGTGACCACCTGCAGTTTGTTAGTAAATTTCATTTCCCATTGCATGTGTGACAATACAAGAATGCTAATTTGGAAATTGTATTAGGGAACAGTGGCTTGTAGCAACAAATAGACCATAAGAAAAAAAACATTTTATACTTGTTTCTTGTGAAATTTTGTTTTCCTAATAAAGCTAATTTTTAAAATGGCAGCTATTTTTATTTTTATACATGTACTTAACACATGGGAGGAAGATAAAGTTTTTAATGTGTGTTTTGTTGGAGCTGTCTGGCTAGTTTTGACCATACTTGATTTGTGAAGCATTAGAACATCCATCTATCCCTTTGTCATAGGAATCCATATCTTCCCATGTTACAGACTTTGGTGTTTAGGGTTGACAATTTGATAGGATCTAGAATCACCTGGGAGACAGCCTTCTAGGCATGCCTGTGGAGGTTATCTTAATTAACTTAATTGAGTTGGGAAGACCCTTCTATTGAGGGTGGCACCATTCCCTAGATTTGGGTCCTAGACTGTAGAAAAAGGGAGAATTAACTGGGCACAAGAGTAGCTCCGTGCTTCTTGACTGAGGATAGGGTGTGACCAGCTCCCTTGGAATCCTGCCACAGTGAGTTCTGTCGTGATGGGCTGTAACCTGCCACTCTAGCCAAAAGGAACTCTTTCTTGATTAAGTTGCTTTGGGCAGGACATTATTATCGTAGCAACAGAAAACAAATCAAGACACTGGCCAATATTTTACCAGGTACCTTGATGAATATTCTTAGACAGTGAGAGAAGGTTGAGCAGGAATTTTTTGGAATCTTCTACTGGAAGCATTTGAGAAATTTTTTCTGCTCAGCCACAACCTTACAATGATGATTTCTACAAAAGCCAGGAGAGTGTGATGCTTCCTGATTAGAGAGGAAAATGAAAGGATAATGTATAGCCATCCTCCAGCAATATATTCCTTTCTTGGCGGCACACTTTCTCAGTCAACACTGTCAATGAAATCATTGTACAGAATCAAGAGGATAAAGACACTGTTACATGGAGGCACATATCTGCAACCCTAGCCCTCGGGAAACTGAGGCAGGAGTTTCATGAGTGTCAGACCAGTCTGGGCCAGGTAGAAAGATACTCTATCTCAAAAAAAATCAATGAAAACAGGAAAATAGAAAGAAAGAGGTGAAGAAGTTAGCAAAGAAGGAATAAGATGGAGGGAATGAATAGGAATGGAAGGGGAAGGAGGGGAGGAGAGGGGATGGGAGGGAAGAGGAAGGGAAAAGAGGGGAGAGGAGGGGAGGGGAGAAGGACAATGCTCTTTGTCTGGTGGTGATACAGAGATTGTTTTATCCTTTGGGGGTCCAATCAGCAGTTTCTCGGAATTCATTTTCTTGATTCAACAAATCCATACTGACCATCCGTGCTGTGTCTGGCCCCATGCTAAGGGCCTGTGATGCTGTGCTGAACAGGACAGATAGAGCAAAACAAATGAGAGCTTTTGCATTTCAAGTGCTATGCTGCACAGAAGGAATGGAAATAAATAACAGGAAGTAGTTTTATTTAAGGAAGACCTCTGTTTTAAATAGTAGTGAGAAGGCTCAGTGGGAAGGGGGTGATTTGCCTCACGAGCCTGGTGACCTGAGTGCTAGCCCCAGAACCCACCTACCTTGGAGGGAATCAACTCCACAGAGTTGTCCTCTGATCTCCACATGTGTCTCACAGTGACAAACCCACACTGACACATACATAACCATATGTACAATGCTATGGTAAGTAAAGTTTTTAATCTGACTCTTAAAGAAAGAGTAGTAGCATATAATTCAGAAAGCAGGGGAAGGGACATTTAGGATATAAGGACCACCAGGGCACACTATTAACCTTGGGAGAGTCTGCTGATGATTGTAGGCATCTGCTTCCTGTCCTCCAACTTCAGATCCAAACGTGGGGCAAATACAGGAGCTAAAGGGATTCAAAAAGCACTAGAATCAAATCAAAAGGAGAAAGGGAGACAGTCCTGGCCACGGGCAGCCTAAGATACCATTGCTGTCCTGGTCCAAATGACATGAAAAGCCAACAGGTGAATCCTGCAATATCCTGATAGAGAGCAGGATGCAAGGACTGCTCAATGGGGTTGGAATCAGAGGAAGAGGGCTATTAATAGGGCCCATTTGAAGGCTTTCTGTGGACATGTGCCCATCTGGCAAACTTTCCGTGACTGAGGCAAGTGATGACAGCTTTGCTCACTCCTGTGAGTCAAGCCACTGAACAGTTACTCTGTTAATTTCTCTAGTATAACCCCTTCCTAAGAGTTGATAACCTATGTTGTGTTCTAAGGCATGAATAAAACTGGTTTTTAGTGGAGTTCTGAGGGAGAAGTTAAAGTGATTGGCTAGACTGGTCCTTCCATTTGGACCAAAGATGTTGGCTTGCTTGAAGTGAACATAGATATTCAGCAGGGATAGCCACCCTCTGAGACAGGCTGTACCCTGTGTTGGCAGGGCAGGTTCTCCACTGCCACAAGTCCACAATTCTTCTGGCAGCCTTTGAGATAGCAGGTACACATCCCAGTTTACAAGTATATCATTTGAGGCTCAAAATGTATTCAAGGCTCAATCAGTGAGGGACAAAACTGGGATACTCATCCACTGTTGACAGATGTCCAAACTCTCCCACATCTACACATGGGTGGGTGGGGGTGATAACCAGAGTGCACTAAGTAGGAGATCTGCTTATGGTATTGCTTCTCCATAAACACGAAGGAAAACGGCACATGCCAACTAGTCATGACCTCTCCGTGCTAGGAGCCTGAAGCTTCCCCAGTGATGGAGTGTGGAGTCCGAATGCCAAGGACTTAGTTGTTATCTTTGCTTTGGTTCTCTATTCAGTGCTCCCGAAACTGCAGCGGAGGCTTCAAGATTCGTGAGATTCAGTGCATGGACAGCCAGGACCACCACCGGAGCCTGAGACCATTTCACTGCCAGTTCCTGGCTGGCCTTCCTCCTCCCCTGAGTATGAGCTGTAACCTGGAGCCTTGTGAAGAATGGCAAGTGGAGCCCTGGAGCCAGGTAATGCACCCAAAAAGGATACACAGCATCCCAGAGATTGAGTATAATAGATCATGAATTGTTATATTAACAAGGTAATGCACCCAAAAGGGATACACAGCATCCCAGAGATTGA
>CABHPP010137118.1:31511-54975 GCA_902168425.1 Peromyscus attwateri | reverse complement strand
AGTTTAAGATAAGGTACCCAAAACAGTATCAACTATTCTAGATCAGGATAACTGAACAAGTTAAGAATTTAGAAAAGTGAGGAATACACTTAATTGTAGTATATGACACTGTTCTAATCTACAGCTAAAAACCAGTCAATTCATTTTAAAAATTTGTTTTGGTGGTGCTGAGGATTGAAACCAGGGTCTTGTACACTGATTGCTAAACAGGCACTCTACCTATCCCCATTTCTTCTTGCACAAGGAAAACTTATATGCCAATGTTACTCAAGAATATCTATGATAATCTTTATGTGAGTAAACATAATCAACACTAAGTAGTAAAAATGATCCATTTGGCTCAAGACTGTAGCTCAGTGGCACAGTGCCTGCCTAATCCTGGGTTTGTTTGATCCTCAGCAATCACACAAAACAAAAATGATCCTTAATGTCCAAGTTGAATATATCTAAGAATTTAAGGTTAACATGAGACAACTAATATATAATCATCATTAATAAATGACTGCTTTTATTTTAGAGTCCTTTTACTCATTCCAGTATTTATTAGGTATTATGGACCAAGGAAATCCTAGGTACTTTAGTCTTACCAGCAAATGAGTACAGTCATCACAGAAGATACAGGGAAAGCAATGAATGAATCCAAGAGGAATTTTACTTCACCAATAAAGAAATACTATAAAATCATTATGTAAAATCCAGATATTAAAAAAACCTATCTAATAAGCAAATCAGTATGATGGAGAGCATACCTCATTATAATTCTAAAGAAAATATGCTTTTACTACTTTCACTAGTGTGCTGGACAGCATACTCATTTCTGTAAAAATAACAACTAAAATAAAAAAAAAATATTAATATATACATGTAAGACTACCTGTCTGCGAAACCAAAAGAATCTATACATACATGTACTGAACTGATGACCCTCTCAAATTCAGGTTAAATCAAACCCACAGCATGATTGTCCAGGTAGGGTCTTTAGAATTTCATTTGATAGGCAAGGACAATGAGGGGAAACCTCACCCAACAAAGCTATGATTTTATCAGAAGAGGAAGAAAACGTCATTTTCAGGCTTTGTCATGTGAAAGAGACTGCATGCCAGTAAAAGTCTGCAGCAGAAGTCAAACATGCTGTTATTTTTTTTTTAATGTGTATATATATGCAGGCTGGTGTGTGTTACACATCTGCACATGGCATGTGGAAGCCAAAAGATAATGTCAGGTGTCCCCGATCACTTTCCACTCTATTTATCAAAGCAGGGTCTCTTGCTGAACTCAGAGCTCATGGATTCAAGTAACCTAGCTACTCAAATCACCTGAGGATTCCCATCTTGCTTCCCAAGCATTGGGATGACAGGAGGGCCTCCATGCCCACCTGGCAGTTAGATGGGTTCTGAGGATCCAAATTCTGGTCCTCACGTTTGCATGGCAAGAGCTTTCCCCTCAGAACCATTTCACTAGCTCTCTTGTATGAGAAAGTAAATTGCTGTATATTATCTGTCCAGGGCTGAAGATAAAAACTAGTTCTGCATATGCTAGGCAAGGACTATTACCACTGAGCTAAACCTACAGCCCTAAATTCTATCCAAAAAGTGGTAAGCTAATGAGAATAGAGTACAATAATATGTAAATATGAAAATGTCATAATGGAACCCAATACTGTGCTAACCTAAAATTTCGTTTCTTTTAAAATGAATTTTAAAACAACTTGGTTTATGGTTTTTTGTTGTTGTTGTTGTTGTTATATTTATGGTGTACATAAGTATGTGTGCAAGCTGTGATATGCATGTAAAGTAGAGGACAACTTGTAGCAGTCCATCCTGTCCTTTTACTATGTAGGTCCCTGGGATTGACCTCAGTTCCTGACGTGATTTAAACCAGGTAAAGCACCTTTAGCTTCTGAGCCATTTTGCCAGTGCTGGCTATGGTGTTTTGTGGTACTGGGACACTACAGTAAAAGAACACTTAAACAGATGCAAGTAACTTTGAAACTGAGTGATAGGTAGACACTATTCTGGTGAGGGCTCCCTTAAGAAGGAAGAACATGTTACTAGAACATGAAGAAAAACCAATCGGTGATATGTAATGGTCATGAACCTTGCATTTTGTGTGGAAGTTAGAACTTGAGAGTGATAAAATAAGAAATTTATGTAAGAGCTGTAATTAAAGTGTTCAAAAGGAGCAACTTGGTTCCTCTTGAGTGCTTTTTAGTAAAATATGAAAGGGGAAACTACTGAAGCTAAGAAGGAATTGTTCAACAAAAGAGAACTGTACCTTGAAAAACTCTCAGCCAATCCACATTACAATAACTGAGAAGTTTGTATTAAAAAGACTAAGAGCCAGCTAGAGATGTAGCTTAGTGGCAGAATACTTACCTAGCATCTACAACACTCAGTCCAATGCTCAGATCAATCTCAACCAAACTAAGGAACGGACGTTGGATATATGAACAAAGTTACTGCCACTTCAATCCAAAATAGATCCCAAAAGGTGGGTGGGATAGAATGCACTTTTTGAATTTTATAAAGGAACATAGGGATAACATCTGCAAATAGAATAGCTACTACGAACAGATAGGGACTATTTCTTGGTATGCTTATCAGAATCAATGGGGTCAGAATAGTTGCCTGGATTATGTCTTTCCACAATCCACCTGTGTCCTGTATTATCTTGGCTTGTGGTGAATTTTCACATTAACAAGACACACTGGCAGCCACTAAACAAAAGGATCAAATCTGTTTCATTATTTTATAGCATTTAGAAATGTTATAATCACTAAGAGTAAAGCATCAGAATGAGGCCATCTTGTATACTGGCCTCATTTATGACACACAAATGTTCAGATTCTGATATCCATGAAAAGGTTCCAGGGATGTAGCTCAGTGATTGAGTGCTTGCCTAGCATGTGTGATGTTCAAGGCCAATCCTCAGCACTGCCCAAAAGAAAGTTTGAGGGGGCAACTAAATAATCCTATTTCACAAAATTAGGATGGTGTCTAAGGCCAGTGTGAGCCATTAGAACCCACACAAAGCAGATAAGACTAATTTGATGATCTTTGGTGTCACTGTCAATATTTAAAGGTGGTGGCAACAGATGGGCTAAATAGCAACACTCATACCCTCACATTGATAGGGCTTCTCTTCAGTGTGAACTCTGCTATGTTTCCTTAGACGTGAGTAAACAGCGAATGCTTTTCCACACTGCTTACATATATAGGGCTTCTCTCCAGTATGGGTTCGCATGTGAATGTTAAGGGATGTGGAATATATAAATGCTTTCCCACATATATTACACACAAAGGGCTTTTCGCCACTGTGAATTTTCAGATGTTTTGTGCGATGGGAGGAAGTTATAAAGGTTTTCCCACAATGAACACATTCAAAAGGCTTCTCTCCTGTGTGAGTTCTCACATGATGAATCAGGCCAGAGGTCCTGGTAAAGGCCTTTCCACATTCCTTACATTCAAAGGGCTTCTCTCCACTATGAATTCGTACATGTGTGGCAAGGCCTGAGTACTGAGTGAAGGCTTTCCCACACTCCTTACATTCATAAGGTTTGATTCCAGTGTGTGTTCTTATATGTTCAGTAAGCTGAGTAGATCTAGAAAAGGTTTTTCCACATTCCTTACATTCGTAAGGCTTTTCCCCAGTGTGAACTCTTATGTGTTCAGTAAGGCCTGACCATCGAAGGAAGGCTTTCCCACATTCCATACATTTGTATGATTTTATTCCAGTGTGAATTCTAACGTGATCATTAAGGTATGACATATTTTTAAAGGCCTTTCCACACTCCTTGCATACAAAGGGCTTTTCTTCATTATGAGTTTTTACGTGTGCAGAAAGTCGAGAAAAATTAGCAAAGGACTTCCCACATATCTTACATACTTTGGATTTTTCTTCAGTATGAATTGAGACATACTGAGTTAGGTGTGAGGAAACCGTGAAGGCTTTCCAACATTCTTTGCAGTCACAGAATTTATCTCCAGTGCACATTCCCATGGGATTATTAAGGCATGCAAAATACTGAAAGTCCTTTCCACATTCCTCAAACTTGTAGGGGTTTCTTGCATTGAGAATTGGAAGATGCATAGCAAAGCTTGTGGGATGAATAAAACCATTCCCATATTTATTCCAGTCATAGGGTTCTCCTCCATTGTGAGGCCTCAAATCTGTCTGAAAGTATGACTGATTAAAAAAGGCTGTCTCACAGTCTGTGCATTCAAAGGGTTTCTCATTTGTGCTAGTGCTCGGGTACATGATGTTTGGAGTCAGACTGAAGATTTTCCCACACTGATTAAGATCAGAAACGTTCTGTCCAGTAGAGGTTTCCTTGAGGAAAGAAAGAATGTCTTTCCCATACCAGTTACACTCAGAACTGTATCCTTGGCTCTGCATGCTCACCTCTGTGTTAAGGCATATTTGTTCACCCAACACTTCTCCACATGGCTTAGAGTCACATAGGTCCCCCTCATTATGGTTTTCTGACTGTTGAGGAAGGGATGAATCACCCACCTGAAGACAAAAACATTTTTATGTTCAATATGAATTTTACAGTTTCTTTTCCATGCAATTATCTCCTGACCTCTATTTTTTCCAAACTGAATGACAGATCCCTTTGCCAAAAGCTTGAGGACTGGTTAATTATATGCATTTTTAAAAAAAGAAATGTGTATTTTCATGAAATTGCTTAAAACCTCCATGTCTAATTGCATATATAGAAATACATACTAGTGGAAACAATGAGACATAATCTTTACGGTATATTTGGAGAATCTTCCAATTCATGATATTCTAAATAGTTCTCCAAAAGTATCAATTCCTCTTGGGTGCAGACTAGTCATCTCAAATACCATTTCAAATAGTTTTCTACAAAAGAACACCCTCTTCTTTTTTTGAGTATGAAACAGAAAATCCTTTGCTAATCTTACCATTTCTATTGCACTGGAACTTTGCATCTTAAAATAATTCGGAAGCTCTGTATCATCAATTCTAGGTTGCAATTCCAATTCTGAAGTTAAATAGAAAGAGAAATGTAAGAAGTTCAAAAAATAAGTGGTACACACAAGGAATTAAGGTGGTAAAGGTCATTTGTCCTTTTCAAATTAAGCACATTAAGAAAATACAAGTGAGGGCTGGAAAGATGGCTCAGACATTAATGGCTAAGGCTCAAAACCAAAAAGATGAGAAAATAAAGTGAGACAGACATAAGAGTGCACAATTGTGATCTTAAGGCATAAGATGCTCAAGCAAGAGACTCTTTTTAAGTTCAAGAGCAGCCTGGGCTATATTATGATACTCTGTTTCAAAATCAGTACCAGAAAACAAGGAAAAGGGAGTGGCAAGGGAGATGGCTAGTTGGTAAACCATGAAGACCAGAGTTTGAACCCCATAACCCACTTTGAAATGCCAGGCATATTGGTACATGTTAATAATCCCAGTAACTAGAGAGGCAGAGACAGGCAGATTACCTGATTCTCACTGCTCAACCAGCCTCGCCTGGTCAGTAAACCCCAGATCTCAATGAGAGACCTGGTCTCAAAAGGTGGAGACCACCTTGTCACCAAATGTGACAATCTGAGTTTGAGCCTTGGAACTGACATGGTGGAAAGAGAAAATTGACTCTGAGGTTATTCTCTAGCCTCCACACGTCTGCTGGGGTTTGTACATATACACTCTCTCCTACATGTGAAAGAAAATAACTGAACAGATTTAAGGATTTTGTTATGTTAAAAATTTAGCAACAGACTGCTCAGTGGGTAGAATGGTTGCCTCACAGGCCCAGGACCTGGGCTCAATTCCCAGCAACTCAAAAACAAGAGCAACAAAAAAGTTGTAATAAAAAAAAAAAAAGTAATAAAATAAAAGTAGAGTCAACATTTTATGTATTACAAACTGATCCTGTAGCAATTACAGCAACAGGAAAGTCAGAAAGGTCTGGAAAAACAGTTAACATTGAAGTACTAAACTTAGGAAATGGAACACATAGTATTATCAGATCACAGGTATGCATGAATAGATAGAAACAACAGATTATGTAAAATGGAAGATATCTCAAACTCTGAGAAAAATGGCTCCAATCTCTGAGGCCAGTACATTGTAAGAAAATTGATTATAGTTGCAAAACAATACTGAACGCATCAAACAGATTTCTACATGCATACTCACGTTGAGGAACTGTGCTTTCCACTGTCTCCAACTCTTCTTGTTTTAACCAGGGGGTCGGACTAGGAATGAAGAGCTGACATCCTGCATATGCAGAAACATGATTGGAGGAGGTTCAAACAAGAGATGGCAAACTTTTATATGGCTAGGGAAATCATACTTCAAATGAAAGCAAAGTAATTCTCAAAATGAGTAAAAGTGCAAATACAGGGGAGGGAGGGATGTAGCTTAGTGGCAGACTGCCTGCTTAACATGCCTAAGGCTCTAAGTGCAATTTCTAGCAACATAAAAGACAATGTTCCTATTTCTGTGCCCCAAAAAGGACCCCCTGAAAGCCAAATGCAAGTTAATGTACACTTTCAAGAGGAGCTGTACCTCCAGGGTCGAGCATTTCCCTAGCATGTGCACTGCCTGGGGTTTCATCTCTGGCAGCTCACTCATTCTCTCTCTGTCTCTGTCTCTGTCTCTCCAAAAACAAGTCTACTTACTATGCAAGGCACAGTGGTGTGTGAAACTTGAAATCCCATAACTTGGGAGGATGAGGACAGAGAATTCCAGGTTTGAGGCCAGCCTTGACTATTCACAGATTTTATTGCCAAAAATAAGTGAGAGTCACAACAAGGATAAAGGAAAGAGAAGAAAAAGGAGTAAAGAAAGAGGTGGAGAAGACAAAGGAAAATGAAAGAGTAAAGGAAAAGGAAGACAGATGTGGTGGCCACATCTTTAATCACAGCACTTGTGAGGCAGAGGCAGGCAGATCTCTGTGAGTTTTAGATCAAGGCCAGCCTGATCTACACAGGGAATTCCAAGGACAGCCAGAACTATGTGTTTAAAAAAAAAAAAAAAAAAGGAGGGGGGGATAGAAAGAGAGAGAGACAGAAGGAAGGAAAAGAGAAAAGAAAACTAACAAAAACAATAAAATGAAGAGTTCTCAAAAAAGAAAAAAATGGCTAAGAAATATCTTTTTTAAATGTCCACTGTTAGGAAGGATTTGGGAGGAGCTAGGGGTGGGGAGAATATGATCAATATGCATTACATGAAAAACATTTTTCTTTAAATGTTCAGAATCCTTAGCACTGAAGTAATGCAAATCCAAACAACTTTAGATTTCATTTTATCCCACTCAGAATGACAAAGATCAACAAATAACCAGTAACAAATGCTAAAGGGAATGAGGGGAAAAGGGAACCCCCATCCACTGTTAGTGATTGCAAATTGATACAGCCACTATGGAAATCAGTGTAGAGAACTCTCAAAAAGCTAAAAACAAATCTGCCATATGACCCAGCTACACCACCTCTTGGCATATGTCCAAGGACTTGAAACCCTACTCCACAGATACTTGCTCAGCCATGTTCATTGCTGCTGTATTCTAGGAAGTGGAAACAACCTAAATGTCCTTCAACCGACAAATGGTAATGAAAATGTGGTACATATAACTTATGGTGAAGAAAAAAATGAAATCATTAACTGTGCAGGTAAGTGGACAGAACTACAAAAGATCATAATGAATGAGGTACACAAGACCCACACATCACATGTTCTCTCTCATCTGAGGCTCCTAGCTCCAAATCTTCAGATGTGAATATACAACCTGGAGTAGCTGTGGAAACCAGGGAAGTAGAAAGGACCATTGCTGGAGTCAGGAGAGTGGGGTAGTAACAGAGAAGAGAATAGCACAGTACGATTGATCTGAAATGGGAAACAGGAAAAATGGGGGAGGGGCTTTAATTAGGAAGAGGGAGGGAGAAAATACAGGGGGGTAAAATAATAGTAAGGATGCCTGAAAAAGTTGTAAGATCATACTATCGACTATCTACCTAAAAATATCCATAGTACACATAAGTCGGTGTGTCTAAATATAGATACATAGTTTAAATGAAATTTTCCCACCTGAGCTGACAATGCTCCCTCCAAGAGTCAAAGACCATCTAACAAAAACTCAACACCGGACATGAGAAGACCTCTTTTGAGTTGTTGAACAGGGTTGTCCAAGAGACTCCAAAAACACTACAGGTTATTGCTGCTGCCCTTGGCTGCCCCCTAGAGGTAGAAGGTTAAGTCCCAATCCTGAAGATGCCATGCGCTGCAGACACAAGGCCCATGGACCCCTGAGCTAGAACTGACCAGAATGCTTCAAGGACTAGCTTTCATGGTAACACACAAGCTTCCAAAATAGGGAAGCAAACGAGTCCAGTCTGCCATGATACCTCTGAACCACAACAACAACCAGCATGGCATGACAGCCATAAGGATACACAAGTGACACACACACCCTAGAGGTAACCAACAGTTCTCTAATTGGCCTGAAGACTCAATTAGAGGGAAATCATGCCTGGTACTAGAAATCATGGAACTTGGAGAAGTTCCTATAGCTACCACTTGACTAAGCCAGCATAATCCAACTACATTCTAAATACTTGTCTTCATACCCACAGATAAGTACAGTCCTCACCCCTCATCACAGACGGAGACCATTACAAAAAAAAAAACCACAACCAATCAAAATGCTGAATTGTGGAGCTCAATCACAATGGATACAGCTACAAAACAACTTCTACACCTAAGGTTCAGGGAACATTTTAGAAGAAGAAGTGGAAAGAATATAAAAGCCAGACGATCAGACAGAGTTTGATTTGAGTTTGCTGTGAGATTGTATCTCTTAGAAATGTCAGAAGCTATGCCCATAAAGTATCAACAACATGACTGCCTAAATGTGAGCCAGACAAGGACACCAACAGACATGCTCATGTGGGAGGGGGGAGCTCATGGAAGCTCATGAGGTCTCCACCACACATAAAGAACTACACACAACAAAGGTATGTTGGGGAAGACTACACCAACTGGTTATCCAAACAGTCAACCCTGAAAGCATGTACACACAAGTAAAACTATGCAGACTTCATAGATTGTTTTTATATATTTAGGGATACATACATACACACACACACACACACACACACACACACACACACACACACACACACACACACCCCAATTAATGAAAAGAGACTATGAATTGAAAGAGAGTAGGTAGTATACTGGAAGGAGGAAAGAGAATGGCAAAATTATGTATTATATTAATCTCAAAAAATAAAAAGAAGTATATTTTTTAAGGAAAAGGAGAGAAGAAAGGGAAAAGCAAAGAAATGCCACCATAGATTATTATGTATTGTGACAGGAATTTTATTTGTTGAAGCTGGGAACATGGCTTGTGATTAAGAGTGCTTGCTGCACAACCATAAGGACCTGAGTTCTGATCTCAACAACCCACACAACAAGCTGAGCATGGTCTTGGATATGCTTGTAACTACAGTGTGGTGGGGAGTGGATAGGATTGCTAGGGCTTATTGGCTGAAAGACACAAGAGCTAAGTTCAGGGAGAAAGCCTGCCTCAAAAGAATAAGGTAGCAACAGAAGAAAACACTGAATGTCCTCCTCTGGCTTCTGCATGAACGAACACACACACACACACACACACACACACACACACACGAATTAGAAAAGCCATATTTTGGTTTTCTTTTGTTTTGTTTGGAGACAGGATTTTATTGTGTATTCCATGGCCTGGCCTAGAATTTGTTACATAGATCAGGCTGACCTTGAGCTCAGAAATCCACCTGCTTCTGCTTCTGCCTCTCAAGTGCTGGGATTAAAGGTGTGAGCCCCTTGACCGCACACCCACACAAAAGCTGTTTCATTTTAAAAATTGCATTTGTCATTTCACTATATTCAAGATTAACACGATCAATCTCCAACACATTAAGAAGCATGTAATATGTATCTGTTTCATAAAAGGTAATGAGGAATGCTGGCTGCCTTACCTACTGAGGTCAAGTTTTCGTAGTTCTCCAGCATCACCTCTCTGTATAGGTTTCTTTGAGTCAGGTCCAGTAACGTCCACTCATCTGGGGTGAACTCCACAGCCACATCATCGAAGGTCACTGAATCCTAAACCATTACACACATGTTGGTTTGGGCCAATTAACAGTCTTGCTAGTACTCAATGGAAAATTAGGAAGGTGGACCTAATACCTATACATGGTTCTCAGATCAGCCTCAATCCAGCTGCAGGATTCAATGGCCCCAGGAACTCTTCTCTCTAAACTCACTCTCTGCTGACCTTCTACTGTCACATGACTTTAGCAGCACTTCATAAGCATGATTTCTACCAGCACAGCCAGGCTAGAAGCTCTTCTGGTCCTACTGTCTCATCGCAGCATATTCCTAAGCAAACTGTAGATATCTAATAAGTAGATCTTCTGAGAAAAGGGTGCTTCTCACTTTCCTTATCATCTGTCAGAGCACTCAACAAAACAAAAAGCATGCAGTTATCACATGAGGCTCAAGATTAGTTAGTGGAGGCCTATCTCTGTAATCCTCAACACTGGAGAAGAAGGTTGAGACAGCCAGGACTATATAGTGAGTTCAAGGTTAGGTTATATAGCCAGGCCCTACATTTAAAAAAAAAAAAGATTACCTAGTGTAGTTGGGGATATAGCTCAGTGGTGAAGCATGTGCCTAGCATGGGTAAAAAGGCCCTGGTTCAATCCCCAGCCAAGCAAACACATTAAGTAGCAATTACAGAAATGCTAGAATGATTTGCAAGGTAACATGTACCAATATAAGGCTCTGCTCCCCAGGGAAATTCAGCCAGACACTCTTCACCTCCTAAGGAGAATGCATTTCCTTTAAGAAGTCCTGGAGGCTGAGTCTGTCTAGATTCTAGACTCTAGAAGAAAACGCATCTAGATCACGGACAAAAAGTTTTGAAATATATTTTATTTTTATGTGCATTTGTGTTTTTGCCATGGGTGTCAGGGTCCCCTGAAACTGGAGTTACAGACAGGTGTGAGCTGCCATGTGGGTGCTGGGAATTGAACTTGGGTCCTCTGGAAGAGCAGTCAATGCTCTTAACCCCTGAGCCATCTCTCCAGCCCCCAAAAGAGTTTTATTTGGTAGAATGATATCCTTTCTTTTTACCTGGTAACAACTTGCCTGGTTGTCGGTCACTGTCTCTTCCTCCTCTGTGTTTTCTTCATAGATGTAGACAGGCTCTCTAGAAAGAAAACCTGACAGGAAAGAAAGACGGCATCAAACCCCAGAGCCATGAAGTCACTCTACTCTAGTGTGACATTCCCTGTCATCTGCACACTCATCAAACCACATAAATACATGTTCCTACCAAGAAATACACTGCACTTCCGTCTCCCCCGGAGCCAGGGGGCAGGCTAGGAACTGTGCTGCCTGCTGAGAAAGGGAGTGTTCTCACTTTATAGATAATGAAACTTAAAGTGTGAAAAAACGCTGACTCTAGGGCTGATGAGATGGCGCCATTAGGTTAATTTGAGTGCTCAGACCTGATGCCCAGAATTTGATCCCAGGATTCCACAATGGAAGGAAAAACTTGGCTCCCTAAAAAAGTCCTCTGACTTCCACATGTACCCTCACTCACACAAATACACACACACAATAATAGTAATAGTTAAATAAAATAAAAAGGAGAAAGAAAAACATGACTCTAAATTGCACCTGGTAACAGAACTCAGGACAATATACAGCACCTCTCTGAAAGCATACACACTGGGCCTAAATCACAGAGCACTATATTGTGACCCATTTCAGCTCTTTGTAAACGAACACACAAGATACTGAAGCCCTGCCCACTGGAATTTGCTGTGCAGGAGAGACCTAAAACAGTCTAAAAAAGAGCTTCAACAAGGACTTACCATGGGACAAATCAATGGCTGCCATCCCGTGATGCTGATGGTGAAATGTGCCTGAACACTCCCTTCCCTGATGCCAAGATCACTTCGGGACAGCTTATGAATCTAAGTGGACAGAGGCAATCTCCATTCCTCTTAATACAGGGTTATATGGAGTCCTGTTCACATCAATCATTAATCAACAACATCGAACGTCAGTCAGCAAACATCACACAGTAGTGCTCACTCTCTGCAGATAATATATGCAAAACCCACCAGCAAACATCTACTCACTAGCCATACGCATACCAATTAACATTTACTAATTTTGTCAGAAGCTGTGCGAGCGAGCACCTTTACACATATAAGCTCACATGTTATCATAACCATCCTACACAGTCGACATCAGTAGATATCGTTACCCACACTAAAACACCCATATCCAGGCAGCACTAGTAATCAGTCTAGTATTAATTACCCTGCTTGGAAATGAACTGAGACTTGATGAAACTGAGTTTGTCCAGAAGCTTGATTTTCTATGACTGCTACTGCTCCCCAACATGACAAAACATGGACCCACCACAGCACTATGCAGGATTCACTAGTTCCATATGTAAATGACTACTTCATATGTACACATTATGACTTAATTTTAAAAAACTAAAATGGAAGTATTTTTAAAAATCAGTATGACTGTTATTTGACAACTCTTAAGTACGTCTGGCACAAGGCCCAATGCCGCACGCTTAGTACTAGCACTTAAGAGGCAAGAAGATTGTAAGTTAGAACCTCAACCACATAAAGATACCCAGTCTTAAGAAACAAACAAACAAAAAAATAAATAAAAGATGATGGCACATGTCCTTAATCCCAGCACTCGGGAGGCAGAGGCAGGCAGATCTCTGCGAGTTCGAGGCCAGCCTGGTCTACAAAGACAGTTCCTGGACAGCCAGGGCTCCACAGAGAAACTGTGTCTCAAAAAACAAAGAAAAATTTTGGAATAGCTTGTCTATTTGAATCTATTTTATTTTTTTCTTCTTTTCTCTCTCTTTTTAAGGACAGTATCTCATATAAGGGCTGGCCTTGAACTCACCACGTAACTGAGGATGACTTTGAACTTCTGATCCTT
The DNA here is from genome assembly GCA_902168425.1 of Peromyscus attwateri. Classification (NCBI taxonomy): domain Eukaryota; kingdom Metazoa; phylum Chordata; class Mammalia; order Rodentia; family Cricetidae; genus Peromyscus; species Peromyscus attwateri. The sequence continues at coordinate 41,979 of CABHPP010137118.1, read as the reverse complement.
CTACTTCTATCTCACAACTACGAGGATTACAGATGTGTTCCACCATGCCTGGTTTATGTGGTGCTGGGATAGAACTCAGGGCCTTGTGTACGCTAGCCAAGCACTCTACCATGGGGCTACATCCCCAGCCCTGTGTGTGACTGTGAGCTGTACCCAGGGCCTCATTGTAAGCTAAACACACACTCTACCACTAACATACACCCCCAGTCTGAATCTTTTAAAACTACTAATCTCATTTATTATAAACATAAATCAAATATGTCTGGAAAAAAAACACAAGCATCTGAATTTTTTATTATGTACTAAAATGGTATTTTCAATATATGGGTTAAAATAAAAACATTATTACAAATAATCTTACCTCTTCTATTTCATTTACTGTAGGTACTGGAAGTTTATTTCAGGTCTGGCTTATTCTTTAATTCTTTCAGCAAATAATTAGGAAGTCCTATTCCTGTGGTAGGCATGAGCAGAGCAGGGAAGGACACAGAAAATATCCTGTTCTGTAAAGATCTAGAAGTCCTATGGGGAAATATAATCATAACAAAAGAACTGATATATTACTTCATAAGTGCTACAGGGGAAATCAAGCAGGTGAGGAGAGAGTCCTGCATATGCACACACAGGAGCACAGAACTACAAACTTGGTTGGGACCAGAGAGCTGTATCATCTCTGACCAAGAGATTAGAGCAAGCACTGACAGGGTTAATTTTTAAGGACTGAGGGCAGGAGGGATGGTTCAGGGTCTTAAGAGCTCAGCTGCTCTTCCAGGACCTGGTTCAATTCCCAGCATCCATATGGCAGCTCACACTATCTCTAACTCCATTTCTGGGGAATCTAACACCCTCTGAGAACACCAGACATAAAAGTGGTGCACACACATGCAGACAAAACACCCATTCATATAAAATAATAGTAATTTTAAATTTTCTTAAAAAACAAACAAACAAAAAAACTGGGAGATAGTTCAGTCAGTAAAGTGCTTGTCAGGAAAGCATGAAGACCTGGGTTCTATTATCAGTACCCACGGAAAGTCTGGGCATGTGATCCCAGTGTTGGGGAGGCAGAGATAGGAAGATCCCTGGAGTTCACTGACCAGTCTCATCAAAATAGAGTTCTGTATTCAACGAGAGATCCTGTCTCAAAACAAAAGGTGGACGGCAGCTGGAGAGATGGCTCAACAATTAAGAGCACTTGCTGCTTTTTTTTGGGGGGGGTAGGGGGGAGCAGTTTGAGACAGGGTTTCTCTGTGTAACAGCCCTGGCTGTCCTGGAACTCACTCTGTAGCCCAGTCTGGCCTCAAACTCACTGAGATCCACCTGCCTCTACCTCCCAAGTGCTGGGATTAAAGGTGTGCGCCACCACCACCCAGCCACTTGCTGCTTTTGCAGAAGATCTGAATTCAATTCCCAACATCCACATCCAGCAGCTCACACTGCCTGTTAACTCCAGCTCCAGGGAATTCAATGGCCTCTTCTGGCCTCCCAAGTACCCACACACACGACAGACAAAAACACAATAAATAATAAAACTGAATCTTTGAAAGATAAGGTAAAGAGTGATTGCAGAACACACCCAAAATTGCCTCTGGCCTCTATACACACACCACATACACACACAAACTCAGAGCACATTTCAAGTACTAGGTCTTGGTTGGAAACATTAGAATCATACATAAATGCCCTTTCCTCTTCATACCGGCACAGGGTCAAGGACAAGTCAGAATCTGCCCAGCTCTTTTGTATGGCATACCTTTTTAAATAAAGAGTACCAGGTGTTTAAAAGAAAAAGTGCAAGTTTGTCTTTTTCTTATTCTCTCTTTATCCAACCCCCCTCCCAACAGGAACACCTGATTGGCCTTGAACTCACAGCCCTGCCTCTACCTTCTGAGTGTTGGCATGTGCCATCCAAGTCCTTCTTTTCATGATGCTGGGGACAGAACCCAGAATCTTGTGGTTTACCACAGAAGCTGTATCCCCACCCAAAAAGGTTGACTTTTTTATTTTCATTTCTTCCAATATTTCCTTCATTTTTCTTTTATTGTTACCTTGCAACATATAGTTTAAAGATTGGCTCTTTAAAAAAAGAAATGAAAATCAGGTATGATGGGGGAAGCTTTGTGAACCCAGCACTGTCAAGACAGAAGCAAGAAGACCTTAAAGCCAGCCTGGGCTAAACAGCAATAGTTATCTTTAAAAACAACAACAACAAAACAAACAAACAAAAAACCCCAGAGCTGTAATTCCAGTTACTGAGGCAGCTGAAGCAAAATGATATGATTGAAAGTTCAAAGCTAGCTTGGGCTATAAATGAATTCAAGGCCGGCATGGGCAAGTTAGTGGGATCCTGTCTCAAAAGCAAAAAGAGCCAAGGATGTAGCTCAGTGATAGAGCACTAGCCTAGCAAGTGCCACAGCCTAGGTTCAATTCCCAGTATCAACGCCCCCCACACACATAAATAAATAAGGGCCAGTGAGATGACTGGGCAGGCAAAGGTTCTTACTGCTAAGCCCGATGACTTGAATCCTATCTATGCCCATGTCCCACGTGGTAGAACGAGGGAACGGACTCCTGAAAGTTGTCCTCTGACTGCCACATTCATACTATGGCCTGTGTTCTCTCCCCACAAATAAGATTTCATAAATCCAATAGAACACCAGCCTACCTAGTGCTCTACACAGTGGCATTTCAATGAACCCTAAAAGTCCCATAGCTCATTATCCACCAACAAAATTCACCCTCACAAAATCCCTATGCAGCTTACTCTATAGTTGATGAATCTAAAGTGCTGGACTAGATAATGTCCTAAAAATCACATTTAGACTCCACGGACAAATAGAGCCCACTACGATTATCCCTAGAATCTTGTCCTTCTGGTCCCTGCTACCCCATGCTGGGGCCTCTCAGATACAGAAATTAGCAGTGCTCCTTACAGTGGGAAAGACATATGGTAAAATCCCATGAATTCCAGCGTTCCTGTGGGTGACTGCAGTGCAGGGCCAACTATGGCTCCTGTCTTGGGAGTCCAAACAGATGTTGCTGTAACTGCCAGCAGCAGTTACTTGTTTACTCTTCAGCCAATGTTGGGACAGAACTTAAGGGCTCATGCATGGTAGCTAAGTACTTTCCCACAATATCCCCAACCATGATGGTATCTTTTGTTGAGATACTGTCTTACTCCATAGCCCAAGCTGATCTCTAACTTACAGCAATTCTCCTGTCTCAGCTTTCCAAAGGAGTGGTTTTTTGTTTTTTTTTTTTTTGTTTTTCAAAAAATAAATAAATAATAATTTTTTTTTGATTTGTGAAATGGCTCATTGGGTAGTTGCCATTAAGTCTGACAACCTGAGTTTGATTCCCAGATCCTAAATGATGAAGAAAAGATAGCCAACTTCTCCAAATTGTCCTCTGGCCTCAATGTATATGCCATGGCATGAGCATACCCCACTATACACACAAAATAAATAAATGGAAAAAATTAATTTTTTAAGTCTTTAAGTGTATATGGCTGTACTCACCTGTGCAGGCATATGTGGAAGCCAGAGATTGATGTTTGGAGTCTTCCTCTACAGCTCTTATTTTTTGAGACAGTTATCTCTTGCTAAATTTGGGGATTTCTGTTTAGACTAGCCTGGCAAGTCAGCGGGCTGCAGGAATCCAACTCTCCTGGCACCCCTCTAGCACTGTAGTTATAGGCCCACACCACCACATCCAACTTATTTTTTTAGTATGAGTACTGGACTCAAAGCCACCCACCCACATTCCCTGCTTGCAAAGTTATCTCCCCAGCCCTCACACTTTTTTAAGTGTGCTTAAAACTCAGATCTGTTAACCTGCAGACCCACTTAAGATCTAAGACCCTTCCAGGAGTGGGGGTGAACACCTGGAATTCCTGCACTACGGAGGCTGAGGCAGGATGTTCACAAGTTTAAGGCAGCCTTGACTACACAGTATGATTCTGTCCAAAATAAATAATAAATTAATGAATTTTTGAAAAATCTAGAAGGAAAGGGACACTACAAGGCTATTAGTACAAAACACAAAACCTAAGTTAACAGGACAAATGACAACCATGGCCAATATCAAATATTTTTCAAGGGAAATTAGGGTACTGATTGATAGACTATAAACAGGGAGTGAGTTTTCATGAGATCTTGGGGGATCGCTCTGTCATGGCCAAAAAACTTACACTGGAGAAACATGTGAACTAAAGATTTACTCACAGGTGCTAGAGAGGAATACATACAGAAAAAACAGGGAACCACAGAACAAAGGAGCTGTACCAAACTGGGGGACACCTGAGAGAAAGTGAAGGCCTACAGAAAGGTTCCTGTCAGAGGCATGATCCCTCACACAGCATGTTCAGAGGCGGGGTCTTGAGACTGACGGCTCAAGAAGGCTTGACCTCATCAGTGGTTCACCTGGCTGATGGATTCATAACTTGACAGGTGTCTTAATGTGTTTCTGTCGCTGTGGTAAAATACCCTGACCGAAGTAGCTTAAGGAAGAGTGTATTTTGGCTCACAGTTCTAGGGTACAGTTAACCATAGCAAAGTCACGATGGTAGGAGTGTGAGGCAGCTGGTCACACTGCAGAAACAGAAGGTAATGAATACTGCTGCTCAGTTCCTTCCTCCCAGTCCAAGACCCAGTCCATAAAATCATGCTGTCTATATTTAGGGTGCCACCCACCCAAATTTGCCTAATCTAGATAATCTCTCCCAGGTATGCCCAAAGGCTCATTTCCTGGACAATTTTAGGTACTATCAAGTGGAAAATCAGTATAAATCATCACTGGTGACCTTACTGAAAGATGGTATATACTTCCACAGGACCCAGTTGGAGGAAGTAGGTCACTAGGGGCTCCCTTTGAAGGGTATGTCTTGTCAGGAGGTAGAGGATGGAGGATTAGAAGTTCAAGGCCATCCTCAGCTACACAGTTCAAGACCAGTCTGGGCTAAATGAGACATCATCTTTAAAAAAAAGAAAATTAAAATGTAAGTTGGGCCTGGGGCTGGAGAGATGGCTCAGAGGTTAAGATCACTGGCAGCTCTTCCAGAGGTCCTGAGTTCAATTCCCAGCAACCACATGGTGGCTCACAACCATCTATAATGAAATCTGGTGCCCTCTTCTGGTATGCAGATAGAATGCCATATACATAAAATAAATCTTAAGAAAAAAAAAACAAGTTGTGCCTGGAAGCTGAAAAGCAAAGACTGATTTTGAGGCCAGCAAGAGGAAAATAGTGAGATCCTGTCACACAAAAACAAAATAGGTAGAGCTCATTGGCAGAATACTTGCCTAGTATTCCTGAGGCATAGTATTTCATGTTCAGCACCACAGAAATATACAATGGAATTATACAATAAACTATGCAATGCAGGGGCCAGATGGCTCAGAGGTTAATAGTATTTGCTACTTTTCAGAAGGACCTGGGTTCAATTCCTGGCACCCACATAGCATCTCCCAACCATCTGTAACTCCAGTTCCAGGGAATTTGACACTCTCTTCTGGCTTCTGAGAGTACTTCATGCACAGACATACATACAGGCAAAATACCCATACAAATAAAATAAAGTAAATTTTTATTAAAAAACTCTACATGGTACAGTTAGTAAAAAACAGGAGTGTGAAGGGTGGATGGAGGAATCTCTCTGGACTCAAATGAAAGCCACACTCTTAAGCTTCCACAACGTCCTGAGCTTCCTTGACCAGGGAAGCATTATGCCCACTGGTTGCTCAGAAGGCAACCTTTGACCTACTTGAAAACTCTCATTCCGGGGAGATACCTGGAAACAGGGAGCTCATTTTTCTAAAGAACTTTCAAAAGCACTTGCTGCTGTTACTAGACTCACGACTATTATTACTCAACTCAGACACAATCTACTGTACAACCCCACACAATAGAACTGCAAGCTAGAAATACAGGTCTTGGCACACCATGTCACACAATACAGCCACTGACCACACTGACTACAACTAACAAATAGGTAAGACAGGTAGTGGAGGGTGTGGGTATGAGTATGTGTATGTGACTAGATGCAAATGCATGTGCATACGCTGAGGCCAGAAGAGAACGAAAGGATGTCCTTTGACCTACATAATCACAAATACATGCACACCCACAAAATAAGAAAGTCATCCTTGGCTAATAAGTGAGTTCTAGGCTAGACTGGGATACATGAGAACCTGCCTCCAAAAAAATTAATTTTTGTATCCTTAATAAATCTTTATTCTGCAGGTTGGTGGTACACACCTTTAATCTCAGCACTTGGGAGGCAGAGGCAGGTGGATCTCAGTGAGTCGAGACCAGCCTGGTCTACAATGCATGTTCCAGGACAGCCAGGGCTACACTGAGAAACCCTGTCTCGGAAAAAAAACAAAAACAAAAACAATAAAAAATAAATAAATCCTTGTACTACTTTTCCCAGGTATAGACTACCTAACAACAAATTAAAAGAAGGAATTACTGGGCTAGCAATATGGCTCAGCAAGTAAGACAGATAAGCTGAGTTAATCCCTCAACCCGCAGTGGAAGGAGAAAACCAAAAGCAGCATGAATATGCCTACTCTCACACATACGTATCAGAGAGAGGGACACACACACAACTTTGGGGAGCAGGGTTTGAGACAGGGTCTCACTATGTAGCCTTGGCTGGCCTGGTACTCACTATGTGGACCAGGTTGGCTTTGAACTCATAGATCTGCCTGCCTCTGTTTCCCGACCCAAAGTGCTGGGATTAAAGGCCACCAAGCCTGGGATTAATTAGTATTTTTTTGAAGAAAAATTTATTTTGCTCAGTTTGTGAGGGATCAGCCCCAGGGGAGCTTGGTGCATGAGCTTGGTCAGAGCATCAGTAGCAGGAGCATCTGGCAGACAAGTTCTTCACAGGGCAGGCAGGAAGCAGAGCAACACAGTAACAACAAGCTAAGGCAAGACACAACCCCCAAGAACATGCTCAATGGCCTTTCTTCAGTTCCAATAGTTTATACAAACTTTGAATCCATCAATGGATCAAATCATTCATTAAGCTAAAGCCCTCATAATCTAATCCTTTCTGGAACCATCCCCACAGAAATACCCAGAGCTGTACTCATTAATTGACTGGACATCGCTCAATCCAAGTAAGTTGACAGTTTCCCTTCAACTTTTCCTATACACAGCAGCTCATGAAGGATTTACGCTTGGCTTTATTTCCCTTAATACAACATCCACCATGTTCATCCATGCTGCCGCAAATGACAGAATTTTCTTCATTTTAAACCAATCTCTAGTCACTTTTTTTTAAAAGATTTATTTATTTATTATGTATATAGCACATATGACTGCAAGCAAGAAGAGGGCACCAGATCTCATTACAGATGGTTGTGAGCCACCATGTGGTTGCTGGGAATTGAACTCAGGACCTCTGGAAGAGCAGTCAGTGCTCTTAACCTCTGAGCCATCTCTCCAGTCACTTTTAAGAATTCCAGTTTTAGTCAGGCAGTAGTGGTGCACGCCTTTAATCCCAGCACTCAGGAAGCAGAGGCAAGTGAATCTCTGAGTTCAAGGCCAGCGTGGTGTACAGAGTGAGTTCCAGGACAGCCAGGGCCACACAGAGAAAAGCCTGTGGTGGGGAGTGGGGTGGAGTCCAGTTTTAAAAGAGCCCAGGCTGTACTATAAGCTTCTCCAGCATTTAGCTTAAATGACCTTGCAGACCAAGGAAAGCAAGGTCCTGCTGACAGTCCCTGACAAGGACCAGAGGAAATTCAATGTACAGTTTTCAGGTGACATGGACCAAATCTGTGACACTTTCTGGATGAAGCTATTCTCAAAAGGAGGAACATCTTAGCCCTGGCATATGATAAAGGCTGAACAACTACAAGATATCAATATACCAAACAGCTGGAATTTCCTAAAGTTATTGAGTCACCTGATCCACCAAGCCATATGTCTGGGCATGCAACAACAATCTGCCATCAAACAGGAACACTACAGAAAACACTGCACTCAAGCTGGGTATGGTAATGATGTACACCTATAATTCCAGGACTCAGGAGGCTGAGGCACGAGAATCAACGCCAGCATAATGATTATACCAAGACAAAGAAGACCCTGAATGGGCTGATGATGTGAATCAATGGGTAGCATGCTTGGCTAGCATACGTGAAGCCTGTGTCCCTTCCCGAGCACTACATAAAATCAGAGATAGGAGCACAGGCCTTTGGACTCCATACTATGAAGGTAGAGGCAGGAGAATCAGGGACTGAAGGTCATCCTTAGTGTTCAAGGCTGGCCCAGGCTACATGAGACCCAATCTCCTCCAAAAAGGAAGGAAGAAAAATTACAAAATCCTAAGGTCTGTCAACTCCAGTGAACACAAGTAAACTGTAAGAACTTTCGGCAAGACCTTGTGATCGACTAGTTCAACACTGGTTTCAGTTGCATTGTTCCCAAACACAGGACAAGACCTACTTTACAGATGAACCTGCATGACATATCAGCACCACCTGAAAGGAGAGCAGAGACATCAAGTTCTATGGTCTCACTGAACTCTTGAAGATTTGTATTTACAGAAAATCATCCCAGTGAAGAGAGCTGAGAAGTAGGCAAAGCATTTGCCATGCAAACATGAAGACCTCAGTTCAAATCCCCAGAAACCATGCAAAACCCAGAAGCAGCAGAAGCATGGATGTCTGCAAACAAGGGTGCCTACAGGAAGGTGGGAAGTAGAAACAGAAGCAGCCCAGAAATGCCAGAAAGTCTGTTGGACATAGTGGAAAAACAGACTCAAAACAAGGTAGAAGGCAAGGACCCACATCTGAGGTTGCCCCAATTCCACATTCATAAACACACACTCACACACCCCATATACATACATATATATATACACAGAGAGTTTTTAAAAGCAAAATGAATGAATAAAATGTATAGTTTAAAAAGAATCATCTCAGTACCTCAAACAGAGTGTTTGCTGTTTGCCTTGCCTGGAGACCTATACACTAACTCACGAGGAGTTGCCAATCATTTGTCTGGACAGTCAAGGATGTACAAAGATAAGAATGGTGACAAGGACATCTGTATGGGCATGGGATAGACACTTGTAACCCCAACACTTGGAGGGCTAAAGAATTCCAGGTCAGCCTGGGCAACACAGTGAAATTGTGTTTGTCTCTCTTTCCATCTCTCTTCCTGTCTCTCTCTCTCTGTCTCTCTGTCTCTCTCTCTCTCTCTCTCTCTCACACACACACACACACACACACACACACACACTGGATTGCCTTGTGTGAAAGGATACAAGGTATCAAGGTATTTGTGACCTGCCTGAATTCCATCACAGTTAATCTAAGAGAATACGATCACTGCGCCAGGGATGCACTCAGTGGTATAGAATGCTCATCTCAAAAGTTCAAGGCCTGGGTCACCCTCAGCCTAGGGTAAAAAGGTGACTTATCAGAGTTGTTTGCAGTGTATCTTGGAATTCCTCCTTCTACTCAAATTAGCCCTTCACCTCCCCGAAAGAGTGTCCAGAGTAACTGAGCTCCTAGGACTCTTGATGAACACTGACACACCCAGAGGGCTGGAATTACTCCATGGGTAACAGCCAGAAATTTCCTCTGCCAAGATGAACTGCCAAAAGGACCTGAAGGGAGCAGGCAGCTTGAAAATGTCCTTATCATCTTTTGTATATCCACTTGCAGATTCCAAGGAGCTAGCGGGGTACGCTGACAAAGCTGAAAGAGTTCTGGGCCAGGGAGATGGATCCGCGGGCAAAGGTGCTTGCTGCAAAGCCTAATGACCTCTCTGGGACCCACATGGAGCAAAGAGAGAAAGGACTCCTTAAAGTTGTCCTCTGACCTCTACAGGGAAGCTGAGGCACATCCTCCCTACATACAAAAATAAACAAAATCTAATTTTAAAAAACAGTAAGAGTTCTTAATACTAAGCCAATCAGGACATGCATACATTGCTGACTGAGTAGGTTATGGGAGAAATAATTTCAAAAACTACTGGCAACATCCATGAGATTCTTGTGTCCACACACTATAAAAGGTATGCTCCTGTGCATAAAATGGAAGCAAATGCCTTTGCTATCACTACAATTTGCAAGTTCCAAACTGGGGGAAAAAAACAACAAATACGGATCAACAGAATAGGTGCACTATGGTAAAACACTGAAATTCTCTGCAGTAAAAAGAAAAAGTCAAAGGCAGGACAAGAATGTACATGAACAGACAGATACACCTACAAATACATTCGTCTCTTGTTTTTCGTATGTACGTCTGTGTTTGCATATGTATATCCATGTTCACCTGTGGGACACTGTATCAGTCAGGGCTCTCTAGAGGAACAGAACTTACAGAATGAATATAAGCAGAAGGTGTGGCCCAGATTAAAGGGAGAGCTTTCCTCCCCAAAAGATCTGGACTAAAGGTATATCTTCCCACCTCAAAAGAGCCATATTAAAAGTGGGTCTTCCCACTTCAAG
>CABHPP010137118.1:7220-18785 GCA_902168425.1 Peromyscus attwateri | reverse complement strand
GCGCCGCAGTTGATGGCGGACCGGTGGGGCGAGGATGGGGGTGGGGACGCCCCGATGGAGATGCTGCTGACAAAAGCTTTTCTGTCGGGCCTCTCCCTCACGCTCGCGGGGCCCTTAGCCATGTTGCATAATCTGCCAACCCAGGAAAAATGATCCGTCTGGTCCACTCCGTCACTGCCGTCTCCAGACACCTTTTTGTCGACCTGTCTTTGTGTGCCTCTGGACACCGTGCTCACACCTCAGTCGTTGATGCTGTTGTGTTTTTAGAATAAAGGCACAACCCCCACCACCACCCAGGGCTCAATTTGCAAAGCCCCTGCCTAGCGTGCACGAAGCCCTGGAATCCATCTCCAGCACCGTGAGATGGTGCCCGCCTGCCATCTCAGTGCTTGGGAGATAGAGACGAGAGGTTCAAGGCCAGCCTCCGCTACATAGTAAATTCAAAGCCAGCCTGGGATACATGAAACCCTGTCTCCAAAATAAAATAAAAATGGTCTTTCTGTAAATTCTGAGTCTTTCGAATTTTCTTTGTTTTTTTTGTTCCCCCTTCTTCTTTTTTTGGTGGTTGGAGGGGGGGGGAGTGTGTGTGTGTGTGTGTGTGTGTGTGTGTGTGTGTGTGTGTGTGTGTGTGTTTCCCATTGAGTCAGGGTATTTTGTAGTCCAGGCAGGATCTTATGTAGCCCAGGCTGGCCTCTAACTCCCTAAGGTGCCAAGGGTTAACTCTGAACTTCTGAGTCTCCTGCCTCCTCCTCTGAAGAATTGGGGTAACAGGCATGCCCATCTTGGGATTAATAGGGTACATGGGTATTAGTGTATGTTATTCACGAAGTTTGCCCACAGAGCTTCATCCTCTACCTCAAGTGTTAAGTTTTCTATTTCTTGGAATTTACCAAATAAACCAGCCTTTCCTACTTTACAAAGTAATATTGATAACATGCATTCTAAAATTGTGCCTCAATTGTTCTTGTCTGGGTATCACTGAGTTTTCATTGAGTGGCCTTTGGGGAGTTACTGTGAACACTAATTTACAGGCATGTTTTTTTCAATAATTATTCACTAGGGCTGAGAATAGAGTTTGGTGGCTGAGTACTCGCCTAGTACATGCAGGTCTCTAAGTTCAATCTCCACGGCTGCACTGTTGTTGTTGTTGTTGTTGTTGTTGTTGTTGTTGTTGTTGTTGTAAGTTTTTTGGAAGCTGAAGAGGCTTCACCCATAAGGGCACTTGCTGCTGTTTCTGAGGACCAGAATTCAGTTGCTAGCACCTACTTGATATGGTTCAAATTGCCTTTAACTCCAACTCCAGCAGATTTGGTGCCCTCTTCTGGTCTCTGCAGGCACTCACACTCACATGCACATAAACACAACTAAATAATAAAAATATGAATCTTAAAAAGTTATTCATAGACATTCCTGCAATCCCAACACACTCCAGAGACTGAAGCAGGAAGATCAAGAGTTGGAGGCCAGTCTGGGATGTATAGTGAGTTCAAAACCAGCCTGAACTACTGGATTGTATTTCTACACATATAAACTGGTTGTACTAATTTGTATCACCAGCAGCATCTCAGAGCACAATAAATGCCTCATTCTTGAATGAATAAATAAGTGAAATATAGGACACTGAGAAGAAAAGTCACTCAAGACTACTCTTTTGAATTCTGAGGAAGTGTCTCAAGGGAAGCTGTGTACTTGAAAACTGCTGTATTAAATCAGAGCTCTTGGAGGCCAGCCTCAGCTACATAGTGAATCCCTGTCTATAAATAAATAATAAAATTGTATCTGTGTGTTAACAAATTTAGCTTACAGATATGTTGAATTGGTCACTCTTGCTGTTCTCTTCCATCTTTTCTGTATACAATGATCAGTTTGTAGGAGGAAGTCTGTATTTGTAAAGAATATTTGGGTTTCATGAAATTTTAGATAATGTGAGGTCCTAATATTTTTTCTGATTTTTAGTGGTGGTGATGGTGGTGTGTGCATGGGCATGGGCATGTGTGTGACAGGAAGAGCAGGCATGTACGTGGCAGTGTAGGGAGGTCAGAGGAGAACTTTCAGGAGTCGGTTCTCTTCTCGTAGGTTTCAGGAATGGAAGTCAGCATTGGAAATCAGCATCTCTTTCACCCACTGAGCCAGCTTGCTGGCCCAAATAGCTTACATTTTAGAGACAATTTAGCAACGTGTGTATTTTCTATTTTTGGAATAATTCAAAGTAAAACTAGGCCAGGCACAGAGGCATTCACCTTTAACCCAGCACTCAGGAGGCAAATATAGGTGGATCTCTGTGAGTTCAAAGCCAGCCATCGATACAGACTTCAGAACAAAACAAAAGACAAAACTACTGTTTTATATGTGGATCCTAGCTGCGTGTGCGTGAGCGTGTGTGTGTGTGTGCGTGCGTGCGTGCGTGCGTGTGCGCGCGTGAGTCATGAACCTAGAAAGGGGAGCATGAATGGGGTGGAGGAGAGGTTTTAAGGAAATAGGAGTTGGGCTGGAGAGATGGCTCACTGGTTAAGAGCCCTGGTTTAATTCCTAACACATACATGGTGGCCCACAGCTGTCTGTAACTTCAGGTCCAAAGATACCTGACACCCTCTTTTAGCCTCCATGGGCACCAGACATGCATATAATGCCCAGAAATACATGCAGGAAAAATACCCATACCTATACAAAAAAAATTGTTTTAAGAGGTATTAAGTAGAGGCATTAAGCTAGAAGTGGGTAGGAGGGTACATTTTGAAGAGGTGGGAATTGCAGAAATGAATGGGGGAGGACAGTCAACCAAAACAAGGTATGTATGAAAATGTCATAACGAAACCTATTACTTTGCTTACTAAAAAAAAAAAAAAAAACACGGTAAAGGGGCTAGAAAGATGGTTCAGCAGTGAAGAGTATTTGAAGCTCTTCCTGAGGACACGAGTTTGCATCCCAGCATCCGTGTTGGGCAGCTCACAACCATCTGTAGCTGCAACTCCAGGGGATCTGACCCCGGGAGCTGTTCTGATTCAGTGCGGACAGGAGGCAGATCACCCCATTTCTGTAAATATGTTTTGAACGAGATTGTTGTTCTTGAAAATGTGTGCCTATGTTTATCACCTTTTAGTTTTATAAAGACAGGATGTACCTGGCTCAATATTTGGCCAAGCTAGCAAAATGATAAATGTTGTGTTTTTGTTTAAAGATGTTTTGATGTAAAAGTAGGAAAAAAAACATATTTGACATATTTGTTTTTTGCCAGAGGTTAACATTGGGGGATGGGAAAAACTTATTAGTGTGGAAAAAATACTTGGTTTTGATATATAAATAAAGACAACTGGAACTATTTTGGGCTGGTCACTTGTGTGAAACTCATCTGGTGGTCGAACAGTTCATTTCTTCGCACCAATACCCCTTCCCCATCTCAGGACCTGAACCTGAGCCGAGGCTGGACCCCAGTAATAATGTATTTGCTATTATATGATATATGATATACTTAATATTGTATAGTATATTGTGTATTATTAATTTGTATGATATATTTGATATTAATATATATGAGCTGGGGAGATGGCTCAATTGTCTAAGAGCACAGGCTACTCCTCCAGAGGACCCAGGTTTGATTTCCAGCACCTACATGACTGATCACAGCTATCTATAACTCCAGTTCCAGGGACCCTTCACAGGCACCAGGAAAGATACAGTTGCACAGCTGTTTTGCACAAGCAAAACACTCATACACATAATAAAATAATGAAATTTTAATACATATTTATATAAAGGCCTATCAATGTTGATTGGTTATGTTTTTGTTGCTGTAATAAAACCCATGACCAAAAACAACTTACAAAAGGAAGAGTTTATTTGGAATTATGTTTCCCATGGGATGAGAGTCCATCATGGTAAAAGAAATCATAGCAGCAGGCAGGCATAGCAGCTGAAGCAGGAAGCTAAGAGATCATGTCTCAACCCCAAGCTAGAAGCAAGAGAGTGAACTAGAGATGGGGTGAGCCTTCAAACTTTCAAAGCCCACCCCCAGTGACATCTTTCCTCCAGCAAAGCCTCATGTCCCCAGGACCTCTCCAAACAGAGCCACCAACTGGGGACCATGTGTTCAAACATCTGAGCCTATGAGAGACATTCTCTTTCAAACAACTACAATTGTTAATGGTAATTTTTTCTACTTGTTTGAGACAAAGCCTTATGTAGCCAAGATAGCCTCAAACTCCCTAAGTAGGCATAGTAAGAACCCTAACTCAAGAAAGAGAAAGAAAAAAAAAAAGGAAAACGAAGAGTTGGGAGCAGGGTAATGATGGCACATGCCTTTGATCCCAGCAGAGGGAGAGGCAGGGGGATCTCTGTGAGTTCAAGGCCAGCCTGCTCTACAGAGAGTTCAATTCTACCGAAGGAAAGGTGGAAGGTGAGATGTGACCCTACAAAGTTGCCTTCTGACCTCCACTAGAGCACCACAGTAACTGGATACCCACATGTACACATCATACACACAAATAATTAAAAGAAAAATTAAAGGTTTTTAAAGCCAGGCATGGTGGTGCATGTCTTCAATTCCAGTGCTCAGGAGGCAGAAACAGTGGGATCTCTGTGAGTTTGCGGCCAGCCTGGTCTACATAGGCAGTTCCAGGCTAGCCAGAGATACACAGTGAGACCATCTAAAAAAAAATTGGTTGGATTTTTGTTTGTTTGTTTGTTTGTTTGTTGTTTTATTTTGTTTTGTTTAAGTAAGGAGCAGGGCTAGAGTAATGGCTTTGCTGTTAAAGAGCATTTGCTGCTCTTCTAGAGGATACAAGTTTGATTCCCAGCACCCACATCTGATGATTCACAACTGTCTTAGGGTTTTTTATTGCTGTGAAGAGACACTATGACCATGGCAACTCTTGTAAAGGAAAACATTTAATTGAGGTGGCTCGCTTACAGTTTCAGAGGTTCAGTCCATTATCATCAGGATGGGTAACATGGCAACATGCAGGCAGATGTGGTTCTGGAGCTGAGAGTCCTACATCTTGACTCAGAGGCAACAGGAAGTCAACTGACTGTCACACTGAAGCTTGAGAAAAGAGAGACCTCAAAGCCTGCCCCCACAGTGACACACTTCCTCCAAAAAGGCCACACGTCCTAATAACGCCGCTTCCTTTGGGGGCCATTTTCTTTCAAACCACCATAACAACCAACTGTAACTCCAGCTCCAGTGAATCATACACTCTCTTCTGGTCTCTATGACCACCTGCACTCTTGTGCATATACCCACCATATACACAAAAATAAACTTTTTTTTTTTTCAAATGAAGAGCTGAATATGTGGAGCGCTTATCTAACATGCAGAAGTGTCTGGATTTGTTCCTCTGTCCCCGTACAAAAAAAGGAAGCAGGGTGAATTAGGGTTTTCCCTAAAGGAACAGTACTTATGAAGCAAATATAGATGATAGATAGATAGATAGATAGATAGATAGATAGATAGATAGATAGATAGATGAGAGATATTTACTGTTGCTATAATAAACCACCATGATCAAGATAAGAAAGAATATATTTGGGCCTACAGTTACAGAGGGTTCGAATCAATAATGGCAGGGACAGCATTGCAGCAGGGGGCAGGCGTGGCGGCAGGAACAGAAAGTTGAGAACTCACACGTGGAACCGCAAGCACAAAACTAACCGAAAATGACCAATTCTTTAAACTTTTCAGTCCTACCTCCGGTGACGTGCTTCCTCCAACAAGGCCACACCTCCTAAACTGCTGTGGGATGTCTTTCTGTACACTGTGAATATGTGTTGCTCTGATTGGTTGATAAGTAAAGCTGTCTGGCCTATGGCAAGTCAGGTTATAGCTAGGCGGGAAATTGATGAGAGAGACAGGAAGAAGAAAGGCAGAGGGGAGAGACGCCAGCACTGCCAGAAGAAGCAAGATGTAAAAGTACCCATAAGCCACAGCCACGTGGCAACTATAGATTAATAGAAATGGGTCAAGTTCTAAGAACCAGCTAGCAAGAAGTCTGTCATAGGCCATGCAATTGGTGATTAATATTAAGCCTCTGAATGATTATTTTATAAGTGGCTGTGGGACCTTTGGGGCTGGGCGAGACTGGAAAAACCTTCCGGCTACATTAAACCTCCCCAAACAGCACTACCAACAGGGACCAAGTATTCAAATGTGGGAGCCCGTAAGTGACGTTCTCATTCAAACCCCTGAAAAGGAGATTCTTATGATGGCCTACAGGCTGCAGTTTGGGTAGCCCAACATTGTTTGTCTCGTGTTGGAAAGGGCAAGAATCCAGTGGTTAATCTGTCCACAAGGCTTGGATATCTCGTCAGTCCCGATTTGGCACTGGAGTCCTGAAGGATGCCTGGAGAGCTGCTAATCTTCAATGTATGTTGGAATCCCAAAGAAATTGGTTCTAGTACTGATGAAGAAATGCCTCAGCAACAGAATAGATTGACTCACTAGCAACAGTGAGCAAAAAGTGGTTTCCTTCTTCCATGTCCTTTTATCTGGCTGCCACAAAAGATGCTGCCCAGATTTAGGGTGAGTCTTCCTGCTCCAAATAATCTGGTCAAGAAAATCCCTCACAGGGTGTCCAGCAGTTTAAGTGTTAGTTGATACCAGATGTAATCAAGTTGACAAGATTAGCCATCATGGGCTGCTAGGGAAATGACTCTACTGTAAATATTTGCCATGCAAGCATAAAGACTTGAATTTGTATCTTTAGAAGCCAAACTCAAGAGCATGATATAGCATCTATAATCCCAGCACTCCTACAGCAATATATAATGTGGAGACAGGAAACTTCTAGGAAAGTCACAGGACAGTTATCCTGGTATAAGCAGCAGTGAACAAGATACCTTGTCTCAAATAAGTCAAAAGCAAGATACTTGAGGTATCTACTGAGCTCCACATAGTTGTCCTGACAGGTGTGGGTCCACACACACACATGAACACTGTTTTGTATGGTGGATGGTCCTCAGTAGTGGCACTTTCTGTTCTGAGTGAATGAGTTTATTGACTATACAGCAAGCAGGAAAACAAGAATAAGCCAGCAGCAGAAAGATAGCGGAGCATCGTATCAGACACTGCCACCAGCAGAAAGTTCAAGATAGGGTGCAGGCAGGCAGCCAGGCCCCTGGTGGGTAAAGAGGGTCTCAGAGCATATCCTAGATGACACTTCCAGTTAGCCATTCCCATCACAGGCATTTTATATCCCAAGATAAATCAGTCTTCTGCTTTGGGAAGATACTTGGAAATAGTTTACCTCCCAACTGTGTTCAAGGACATAATGTTTTTATTCTGCCAATTTCCTCGACTTTTTCAACATGATATTTTCATTCTTGGCCTTGTCTCCATTTTCTCACAGGGCCAGGGGCAGGGCAGTCCATCCCTGGACAGGAGGTCATGGAGGACACTCAAGACAAACATACTTGGGTCTGAAGTGGAGGACTAACCGCATTTCCAGAACCAGCTTCTCAATAATCTTCAACCGTGCATGGCAGTGTAGTAACACAAGGCGTATTACACCTTGTTTTTAAATTATTCCTGAATAGTCACAGGATATGAAGGGACGACAGTGAGCAGTAAGTACAATGGGTAAAAGCAGCAACACAGTCATCAATACAAGTGCAGTCGTTAGTGATATTATCACTACATCGCATTTACATGTTTCCCAGCCTGCAGCCCATCCCAAGAGTCCTATGGAATGAGTTATTTTACTAATTTTGTTTGTAAATCTGAGATCAATGCAGAAATATTCTGAGAATCATCATTAAGGTCAAAACAACGCATGGCTGGAAATTCTCTGCACTTGGGTAGTGTAATAATAATCAACAGCAGCTCGAATATACCTTGGCACATATTAATTCAATTCACTTTGTTTTTCTTGTATAAAAACCCTTACATGGTGGCCACAGCTGGAGCCTGGGTCCTCTGAACAGAGACTCTGGTGAGAGTTTTCACAAGATGGTCAGCGAATTCCTGATAAGGAGGCTTGGTGAACACAGTCTTTTTCCAGAGGTCGGGGG
Source organism: Peromyscus attwateri (assembly GCA_902168425.1). Classification (NCBI taxonomy): domain Eukaryota; kingdom Metazoa; phylum Chordata; class Mammalia; order Rodentia; family Cricetidae; genus Peromyscus; species Peromyscus attwateri. The sequence goes on along the minus strand of CABHPP010137118.1, from coordinate 10,784 downwards.
TCAGGTAGCTGTAGGTCTTGGAGATGGCATCAAAGGTGGTCTTGGCAAAGTTGTCCAGGGTGGCAGTGCAGCCCCTGGCTGATGTGTAGCAGTCATCGATACCGGCCATCAGCAGTAGCTTCTTGGGCACAGGAGCAGAGACAATGCCGGTGCCTCTGGGGACAGGGATGAGACTCACCAACACAGAGCCACAGTGGCCTGTCACTTTGCAAGGAACAGGGTGGGGCTTGCCAATCTTGTTCCTCCAGTAGCCTCTCCGCACAGGGACAATGGAAAGCTTGGCTAAGATGATGGCCCCTCGGATGGCAGTGGCTACCTCCTTAGTGCACTTAACACCAAAACCAATATGACCATTGTAATTCCCAACAGGGACAAAAGTCTTGAACCTGGTCCTCTGGCCAGCCCAAGTCTGCTTCTGCACTGGCATGATCTTCAGAACCTCATTCGTTAGTGATGCACCCAGGAAAAACTCCATAATCTTAAATTCCTTAGTGGGCAGGGATTTGATCTTCATGACCTTGACCAGGCGGCCCAGTTCGGTGATGGGGATCCAGTCCTTGTCTTCCGCTTTACTTCCAAGAGTCCTGAGGCCTTTGGTCACGCCTACAACTGCTGCTGCCAACTCCTCAGAAGCCAACCCTGGTCCTCCCGCGGCACTGGCTTCCTCCGCCATTTGGTGTTTCCCCGAAGAAGAAAAAGTTCGATTAATTCTTAACAGCAGTTAAGGCTAAGGCAGTGTTGTTCACTACTTTAGTGATGAAGCTTCTAACTGAAAGTTCATTTTGCAACCCAGCAGTAAGCCCTGGAACGGCTCGCAAAGATGTAGCTACAGCAATAGTAGTCAAAGCAGGTACAGGATGAGGTTATCATCACAAGATGCAGAAAGAGTGCGCCTGACCCAAAACGTGGAGTTCTTTATGATAAGAGCCCTTATAAAGACGTCTCTACACTATGTCACCGATCACACAGCCCATACATCTCACTAGTGTGTGATCAGAAGATACGTTAAAACAAAGCAGACACTATTCACAAGCTAGAGACAGCTTCTGCAGGAACGTACTGTCAGTTCCAGTATGTTCTTAGAGTGGGACACTCAGTACAAAGACAGCACTGATTAACAGTATCCGCGAAGGCAAAGTGTGTAGGTGTCTAGTGGGTTAGCATGAAGGGCATCCCTGTAGCATTTACCAATGTCTCCACAGATAATGCCCCTCTCAATCAGGTTATTTTGTAGCAATTTTTAAGAACATTTTTGAATATTTTATTTTTAATTATGTGTGTGTATATGAGTAGAGGTGCTCACAGGGAGCGAAAAAGAGCATCTGATTCCCCTTAGAGCTGGAGTTAGAGGTGGTTGTGAGCTTCCTCGCGTGGGTGCTGGAACTGAACTCGGGTCTTCTGCTAGAGCACTATGCACTCTTAACTTTTAACTGTTGAACCATCTCTCTAGCCCCAATTTTTTTTTATTTATAAATTACATTTATTCATTTATTGTTGTGGGTGGAGGGAAGAAGTGGGTGAGTCTGCTGGGGCCTGAGTGTGGAGGTCGGAGGACAACTTGCAGGAGTCAGTTCTCTCTGATGTAGGCCCCAGGACTGAACTCACACTACTAGGTGTGGTGGCGAATACCCTTACCAGCTGAGCCATTTCACTGGCCCTTGTAGCAGTTTTCTAGGACTATATCTATTATGAACACCAAAAGTAAACTGATTAGATTTAGAGCTAAATTTAACCTGAAATCTGGTTTTCTTGTTGTTGTTTTGTTTTTCAAGACAAGGATTCTGTGTGTAGCCCTGGCTATCCTGGAACTCACTCTCTAGACCAGGCTGGCCTTGAACTCATAAAGATCCTCCTGCCTCTACCTCCTGAGTGCTGGGACTAAAGGTGTGTGTCACTATGCCAAGCTTATATTTGTTTTTATTTCCTGTGTATATATGTGTGCCTGAGTTTTCATAAGTGTACCATATACATGCAGGAATCCAGAGAGGTCAGATCCCCTGACATTGCAGATGGTCATAAGCCACTTTGTGGGTGCTAGGAGCCAAGCCCATATCCTTTGCAAGTGCAGCAAGTGCTCTTAATTGCTGAACCATCTCTCCAGTCCCTCCCTACAGTTATTTTAAAAATTACATTCATTTATTTCCATGAGGGAGAAAGTGGGTGTGCACATGACATGGCATCCTTGTAGAGGTTGGGACAACTCATCAGAGTGTATTCTCTCCTACCACATAAGTTTCTGGGTTCAAACTCAGTCCTCATACTTGGTGGCAAGTGCCTTTACCCACTGAGATATCTCAATGGCTGCTTTTTATGTTTGATGCAGATAAAGTCCTTATCATCCATTGAGTTGCTCTAGGGAGTCACATGGTGAAATCACAGTTGTTTTTCTGGGGGGGGGATCAATAACGTTTTTGAATTAAGAGATGTCTTTGTTGGCCTGGAAAAATACCTCAGTTGTCTCCCTCTCGTAAACTACTTGTCTGACAGGAATGGTGCAGTTAGTCCAGGAACAAAGGATTTGCACAGCCCCAAGAAGAAGAAGAAGAAGAAGAAGAAGAAGAAGAAGAAGAAGAAGAAGAAGAAGAAGAAGAAGAAGAAGAAGAAGAAGAAGAAGAACAAGAACAAGAACAAGAACAAGAACAAGAAGAAGAAGAAGAAGAACAAGAAGAAGAAGAACAAGAAGAAGAAGAACAAGAAGAAGAAGAACAAGAAGAAGAAGAAGAAGAATATTGAATTGGTCTCATAGAGATCAAGCAGCCTTCAACAACATGCTGAGACATTAAGTATAATGGATATAAAATCCAAGATTCAGCTGGGCATGATGGAGCAAGACTTTAATCCCAGCACTCAGGATGCAGAGGTAAGCAGATGTCTGAATTCAAGGACAGTCTGGCCTACAGACTGAGTTCCAGGACAGCCAGAGTTATGCAGAGAAACTCTATCTCAAGATAAATAAATAAATAAATAAATAAATGCCCTGATTTGCTATACTCACGTGAGTAATGGGTGTATGAGAGAGCTGGTCATCTCCTGGGCAGATGACCACTACTGCTTCATCCTGAATTTGTGCCACAATTTTCATAGTATGTGGAATGCTTTCGGGGGCTCTGTATTTCCAACCTCCACAAAGTACTGATTGATCCAAAGCCTTTGGCTCCTTGTACTGCTGGCAGTGTCAGAGGGTTCCCTTGTTTTACTTTAACTTCATCAAATGGACAGAGCACTAACTGGGCTATTTTGATATGTCTTTGCATGGGCAGATCTTTGGCTCCAACAGTATTTAAATCACCTTAATCTCCCTCCAGTGGTCTGGCTGAATCGTTCTACTTAGTATTTGAGTTCCAAGATGACCAGACCTGACTTTCCCAAGATTAGCCCAAAAAATCTAGGAGGGAATACAGCACACTACCAGTAGGTATCACAACATGCTGGGTGGTGGTGGCGCACACCTTTAATCCCAGCATTCGGGAGGCAGAGGAAGGTGGATCTCTGTGAGTTCGAGGCCAGCTTGGGCTACAGAGTGAGTTCCAGGACAGGCTCCAAAGCTACACAGAGAAACCCTGC
>CABHPP010137117.1:6170-20513 GCA_902168425.1 Peromyscus attwateri | reverse complement strand
TGGGATGACTGCTCTTCAAGAGCCCACCTTCCTAGACCAGCAAGCAGCAAAATGTATCCCGACACACAGTGGAAATCTAGGTGTATACTGGTGGGAAAGGCCATCCCTCCCAGTCTAAACCATGGCCTTCCCTTTATGACAACTTGACACAAGCTAAAGTCATCAGGGAGAAGGGAGCCTCAATTGAGAAAAGGACCATAAGATCTGGCTGGGGGGATTTTCTTAATTAGTGACTGATAGGAGAGCCCAGCCCATTGTGGGTAGTTCTATCCTTGGGCACGTGGTCCTGGGTTCTATAAGAAAGCAGGCTGAGCAAGCCATGAGGAACAAGCCAGTAAACAGCACCCCTCCGTGGTCTCTGCATCAGCTCCTGCCTCCAGGTTCCTGCCCTGCTTGAGTTCCTGTCCTGACTTCCTTTGGTGATTAACAGTGATGTGGAAGTGTAAGCTGAATAAACCCTTTCATGGTGTTTCATCACAGCAATAGTAACCCTAACTAGGACAAATTGGTACCAGGATAGTGGGGATATTGCTGTGACAGACCTGACCATGTTGTTTTGGGGAGGATTATGGAAGGACTTTGGAACTGGGTTAGAAAAGCCATTGAGTGTTAAAAGCTCAGTGAGCTGTTCTGAGGGAGCTTGGAAGATAAGAATGTTAGAGCAGTGCGGATGATGGAGGCCTGGCTTGTGAGTTTTCAGAGGAAGCAAAGACTCTACCAGGCCTTTTGTGTGAAGAATCTGTGGTTCTGGTCCGCTGGAGCTGACGAATCAGCTGTGATTAATAAGAGACCAGAACCAATGAGGTAAAGTCTTCTGGGAAGTGTTTCCTAAGAGTCAGCACACAGAACTGTGTTCCAGAGGTGGCCAAGGTTGTCCCTTGTGCTGGCCGTCTAACTTGGTAGTGTAAGAGTCACCCAGGTGGTGCTGGTTTTGAAGGTGTGAAGGGGTCATGGGGAGCTCTGAAGCTTGGCAATGTGTGGCAGAGCTGGAGTCCCTGAAGAGAGCCCAGGAGAGGCTATTGGTGAAAGTGCTGCCCAGTGACAGCAGAAGACTCCAGCATTTTGGAGATGCCAGTGCCACGGGATGACCACCAAGGACAGCAGCAGTGGATGAGTGGAGCCAGGACAAGCTAGAAGACAAGCTGTGTGTGCTGCAGAGGGCAGAGCCAGGGAAGTGACCTTTTGGAGGAGCCCAGAAGACTGTGAGTAAACCCCAGACATTGGACATCAAGTCACTTACACCGTTGGAGTTTGGTTTTGCTTTGAGTTGATTGTGACTGTGCCCTGGTTTTTCCCTCTGGAAGTGAGAAAGTATTTCATTTTTATTTTACAGAAGTCCTTAGTGCCAAAGGGCAGCCAAATGGCCTTTAGCCCGTGGAGAAGAGGAGCATGGGGAGGAGTTGAGCCCCATATAGGATCGGTGGCAATGGTCAGTTTGAAGCATATTCAGTGAAGGGGGAAGGGAGCTAAGGTGACCATCCAACCTTGGCAAAGTGAACCCTGGGCCTAAAGTGGAAAGTCAAGGGAGGGGTGTATGGAAACGGAGAAAGAACAGAGAGGGCGGGCTTTGGGAAGTATCCATAGCACACTGTAGAATACTTGGGGCCTGGTGCTGTGTCCTAGAGGAACACACCTTACCGTCTCAGTGGCCAGGATGACTCCTGAATGCCTTAATAGGCAGCGAGATGTGACTATCCATTCTCCACAGCCCCTGCTTCAGTGACACGTGGCTGCTGAAGCAAGGCTTAAACCAGCATGTGGACATGGGCACACAGGCTCATGGGCCTAGTATGGCCCTTTTATCAGCACTGACATGGGCATGGGGGCAGGAGAGCAGACAGCTGTTTCCCTGCCTAGGAGCCCTACAGTCCCTTCCAGGTCAGTGAGAGCCTCAGGGCAGTGTTTGAGAGGCCGTGGTGGAACAGAGGCTCCCAAGCTCAGCCTAGGAGGTTCTGCTTCCCCACTCTGGGCAGGTCACCTCAAACCTGTCACCGTGGACGGTGTCTCTCCTCCCCAGGATTCTCAGAATGGTTCTGAGTGGGCACCTCAGGGGACCTGCTGCCTACTCCCAATCCTTAGGTCCCTTTAGGTAGCCTCCTCTCTAGCATAGGTCTGGATGCTTCCAGTGGGAAGGAAAGGCATATGCTAGGCCCTGTCAGCAAGGAAGTAGAATACAGCAGGCAGAATCGTGAAGGGCCTACTGTGCTACACACACACACACACACACACACACCCCTCCGAAGTCCAGAAAGGTGATGACTGGGGCCCTTCTTGCCCTGGACCCTCAGCACAGCCAGTGTCCTGTGTCACTGCAGGTTTTAGCAGCCAGGCTGGCCTGGACAGTCCTTTCCTCCACCCTTTTCCTAGACATCGATCTTTCATCTCATTTGTGGCCAGCAGCTACCCAGGGAGAAAGTGAGAGGGAACTAAAGTGGTCACGTCTTTTCAGAGTTCAGCCCCGCCCCTCTGGTCGGGTGGTCAGGCACACTTCTGAACTTGTGATGTGTGTGTTTCTTCTGTTAGCATCCCTTGCTCTCTTTCCTCATTCTGTGGGTGACTGGGCTCAGGCACTTCTTTGTTCGTTTATTTGTTGTTGTTGATTTTTTTTATTTGTTTGTTTTTTCCAGACAAGGTTTCTCTGTGTAACAGTCCTGGCTGTCCAAATTGGCTGTCTTGAACTCACAGAGATCCTCCTGCCTCTGCCTCTCAAGTGCTGGGATTAAAGGCATGTGCCACCATGCCTAGTTTAGGCACTTTTTGGAATGCTGAGTTGGTTTCTGCTGGATCAGTCTTGTACTTCTCAGAGCCACCTGGGCTGGGAGGGGTTAACTGGGAACAAACAAACCATTAGCAGTGAGTCCACACTGGGCTGTTCATAACACGTGCTCCCTGACTCCTTTTTACAATGTGGAGTTCAAGTGTGTCTTCATAACACAGAATATGAAGGTGCCCACATCCATCCCATCATCCCCCATGAGAATGGGATGGTTTATTCTGAGCCAATATGAGGGACCATGGCTCAGGAATGCAGATTCAGGTTCCTGAATAACATGTTCCAACATAGAAGCAGTTGAATGCACGTTTATGCTCATAGAACAAAAGAAAGTCATACATCAAGGCATTTTCCAGACACATTGCTGGAAACATCAGGTGGGTAGGTTACAGAAAAGCAGGGGAGTCGCTGCTATCGGCTGTCTGATGTCATTCTTAGTGGTGGGGTTGGCAGAAGCTGTTAATATATTCCAAAAGGGAACCCAATGGAAGACGGGGAGGAAGGATTGCAGGAGCCAGAAGGGTCAAGGACACCACAAGAAAACCCACAGAATCAACTAGCCTGGGCTCATAGGGGGCTCACAGACCTGAACCACCAACTAGGCTTCCATGGGACTGACCTAGGCCCTCTGCATATATGCTGCAGTTGTGTAGCTTGGTCCTCATGTGGGACTCCTAACAGTGGGAACAGAGACTGTCTCTGACTCTTTTACTGACTTTTGGGACCCTTTTCTTCATACTGGGTTGCCTCATGCAGTCTTAATACTAGGGGAGGTGTCTAGTGTTACTGTAACTTGATATGCCATGTTTAGTTGATATTCATGGGAGAAGGAGTAGATGGGGGGGCCCGCTGGTGTAGAGGGGAGGTTGGGGGAGGGGCTTGGAGAAGAGGAGGGAGGAGAAATGGTGGTTGGAATGTAAATAAAATTATATATATAATTATATATACACACCATTTTACATATATATATATATATATTCCAAAAGTTTTACTTAATAATCTAAAGGGTGTTGGGTCAGATACAGCCAAGGATAATGACTGCTATTCAGGAGACTAAACATAACCCAAGATAAACTGGCTCTGGTTGTGCATCCTGGCACTTCACAACATTAAAGCTGTAATCAGTGGGTCAGGCTTGTGAAATCTTCAACACAAGCACGTGGGATTTCTTTGCTTTTCTGAAAACTAAAGTTCACAGTGCAAAAATTCTAATAAATCTGTTGGTAATCCTGGGACTCTGGAAGTAGAGACAAAAGGATCAAAAGTTCATGGTCAAAAAACAAACACACACACACACACACACACACACACACACACACACACACAAAAAAACCCCCCAAAGTTGTGCATGTTGTTGTGTACCTTTAATGCCAGCACTCAGGAGGCAGAGACAGGTGGATCTCTGTGAGTTGGATGCCAGTCTGGTCTATATAGTGAATTACAGGACAGCCAGGGCTATGTAAAGAGACCCTGTCTCAAACAAACAAACAAATATTTTACTTTCAACCTCAGCTACATAGTGATTTCAAGGACAGCCTAGGGTTACATGAAACTGTCTTTTAAAAAAAAATGGCACCTAGAGACCACAGGACAAGAAGGGTGTTTGTAAAGGCCTGACTCTTAGGAAAAGTGTCTCCATGAGGAAAGACAGTCTTGAGTAGTCAAGGAGTTCGGGAACAACTAAGGTCCCTGTGGGAACAGAGTCAATGCCAGGAATTCGGGGAGCTCCATGGCAGGAGCTTGCCCAGCTTGCCGGATGCCATACCCAGCCTGTGGGGAAAAGCAATACGTCTGTATTTAGAGCTTCAAGTGGGTCATGTACCGAAATGAGAAGATAGCGCCATTTCCGTTTGCTCCGTTGAGCTTCAATTCCCTAGCCAATTTCTTGGACTTGCCTGCTGCCGGCAGCTGGTGGCTGAGGACCGGAAAGCTTGCATGTGGCCTGTTTCCGTCATCACAAGAAGTCCTCTGGTGGTCCATGTGCCACCTTACCACTGAATAGAAGTTCTGAGAGGTTTACCTTGGGTGACAGCCACTTGGCCCCATTGCTTTGGACCTGTTGCGAGGCAGAGAATCATGGCAGGAGCCCGTAGCACAGCACACCTGCGCATCTTACAGCCAAGAAGCAAAAGGAACCAGGAAAAGCCTGGATCCTATAGTCCCCTTCAAGGCCGCATACTCAGTGACCTAAAGACTCCCCATTTTGGTCCCATCCTTTAAAAGTACCATCACCTTTCTGTAATACCACACTGGGGACGAAGCCTTCAACACATGGGCCTTCAGCATCCAAACTATTGCGCTAAGTTCTGGGATGAAAATGGAGACCTCATCTTCCCAAACAGAATACTAAGGGCAAGAGTCCATCCTTTAGGCAGGCATTCAGAATCCAGGAAGCGAAGTCTCCAAAAGGAAGAATTATCAGCCCAGACATCAAAAGGTACCATTAGATGAACAACAAAGCAAGCCACCCCTGGGAGAACATATCCATACAGGGCACGTATTCAGAATACATAAACAACCCTCATAGCTCAAGACTAAGAAGATGAGATGCCCAGTTCTTAAAATATGAAAGAGCTGTGCCAGCAGGTGGGAATAAAAACACTTGTTACCAAGCTTGACAGCCTGAGCTCAATTCCTGGGACCCACATAGTGGAGGGAGAAAACTGATGACTGCAAATTGTCTGCTGACCTTCCCGTGTGTGTTGTGGCAAGCACGTGTGTGTGTGTGTGTGTGTGTGTGTGTGTGTGTGTGTGTGTGTGGGCGTGCGGGCGTGTGTGCATGTGTGTGCACACACACAATAAACAAATATAATAAAAACTAATAGATTATGCAAGATCTGAGCAGATGAGTACTGAGCATGTGAAAATATGTCTGATAACATTATCATTCATCACCCACCAGTGGGGGACCACAGCATGCCCTCAAAAAGGGCTAATATTTAAAATCAGACGATGCTAAGTGCTGACTGGGTGACTCCTCAGAATTATGGGAATGCTGAGTCTTGGTGACAAGATGCCCAGAACGAGTCCCTCCTGTGTGTGGTGTCCAGGGGCAAGGCTCTGTTCTGGCAGGAAGCCTGTGGCTAGCAGAGGATACTGGGGAGGCCTGGGCTCTTGGGTTAAGTGGGGACTCTCAGGCAGAATGTGAAGGGCATGTTCATTAGTCACAGCCGCTTTAATCACACAACTGTGTATGTGGTTCTTGCCTGTAAATTGCACCTCAATAAAATTGATTTTTCTGTTCTGTTGTACATGGGCGAAAGGCCTGGGGTGGGGGCAGATTGCAAGCTCCTCCCTGCTCTACTGGGATTCAGGCCAACCCAGCTATGAAGGAGACAGCAGCAAGAAGTGGGGGCCCTGGGAGAGCATGGGTGGTAGGGAAAGTGGCCAGCTGGACAGTGGTACTCTGGCCTTTGGGCACAGGCGGGACACAGTGTCCTAGAGCCAAGACGTAGGGTCAGGTCTGGTATGGTTTAGCCACACAGATTTCCACATGAATAATAAAACTAAGGAACACTTAACGATTAACTTTCTTCAGAGGGTTCTCTGGTGAGGTGCATCAGTATGTGTGATGTGCTCTCATGGCCATTAGTCTAGTAACACAGGATGCTGGTTTTGTTTGATTTCCTCAGGTCCGTGCCTCCATTAGAAGAATAAATAAAATATTTTTCAGTGCTATGATCTTTTTCTCTGTGCTCACATGCGTGTATGAATGTGTTTCTTCTCATACATTGGCAGATGTTGATATTTGGGTATCTTTATCTCTCTTCACCTTTTAAAAGAAATCATATATATATATATATAGTGTGTGTGTGTGTGTGTGTGTGTGTGTGTGTGTGTATGCCATGGAGCACACGTAGTGTAGTGATCAGAGAACTTGTGGAAGTAGGTTCTCTCCTTCCGGCACATGGATCCCAGGAATTGAACTCAAGTCCCCAGGCTTGAGCTGCAGGCACCTTTACCCTCTAGAGCTGTCTTTCTATTCCTTCTGTTTCCACGTTGTTGTTTAGTTAATGTTTGGTGTTACAGAGCTAAGATCTGTGGTCCAACGACTTTTTTTTTTTTTAAAGGGAGCTGGAGAAATGGTTCAGAGGTTAAGAGAACTTGCTGTTCTTACAGAATCTGGATTCTGTTCCCAGCACCCACATGACAGCTCACAGCAGAGACAGGGTGGGACAGAATAGTTTTGGTCCTCAGTGATGATAGGACCCCGGGGGCCCAGCCTGGGGCAGGATCACTTCTAGGCTTGGAGGATTCTAATTAGGTGCTCTGGGTGGTCCCTCAGCTCTGCGCCACTTCCTGTAGCTAGCTGGGGCTGGGGACAGAAGATAGCCTGGCAGCATTGTCCCTAAGAAAAAGCCGGGTCTTTCCCTCAAGTTCTGTGCTTTTTTTGTAAATCTCAAGGCTGGTGGCTTCTGATTTATGATGAAGCTGCCTTTTCTGGGGGAAAGCCCTGACCCTTGCCTCAGCCACGAGAGAACTAGCAACAGGAAGAAGCCTCAAAGCTCTTTGTTTCGTGTCTGTCTTCTTCCCTTTGGATCGGACTTCGGCCCACTACACACGGGCATGCTAACCACCCAAGAAGTGTGTCCTTCCAAACACCGCAAAGAGCACAGAAACCAGGAACAGTCCTCAGAACACAACCAGGGTGTGTTCTCCAGATATTGTCGCAGACCTGCAGTCACCTTAGGTTCCAGGAACAGCGGAGCCACATAGTCACGTCACCTGCAGTGATATCATCCTCCAAGCTGAACAGTCACCTCACAGGCATCTGCTGAAGCCTCAGGCAGTAAGAGTTCTCAGAAGACTGAGCTGGTGATCAAGCCAACCGCACAGCACCAAGGCTGCTGGGTCCCAAGCACCGCTCTCCCCTCCCCCAAACCACACAGGCTAAGAATGGGGCGGCGGCGGCGGCGGCGGTGGGGTCCTCCACCTTCCCAACATGGTTAAAAATCCTCTCCTGCTTTCTCACTTTTTCTATGGTGTTTTTGTTTTTGTTTTTGTTTTTGTTTTGTGAGTGGTTGGACCTGATTGGGAACTGGTCTAGGATTCCAGTTATGTGATCTTGCCATAAAACTCAGCAGCACTCCCTATGGGGTAACAGGATATCCTTCACCTGGATGCTGGGGGGCTTTTCTGTATCATCTCATACAACTGCCTGTGAATCTTTAATGATCTTAAAATAAGGAATCAGTCAGAATAATCACACCATGGGCCTGTTAACCAGGAAAGAAGCAGGTTCTCCAGAGAGAATGGGGATCTGCAATGGCCCACATCTGTTGGGGGACATGTTGTAATCAGGCACAGGTTGGTGACATCCTCTAGTCTCATGCCACTGGCGTCCAGTTGAGTGCCAGACTCCTTGACCCACTTCACAGCAGCCATGTTGCTGCCACGCACGGGCACAGATGGTGAGAGTTCAGGAACTGACAATCAACCACCAAGTGTGTTCTCCCTGCACCCTGGGGAGCCGAGGATGGGGAGGAGGGAGCTTGTCTATGGCTCCCAGCTGTACTGGGCCCTGCATGCTCTTCCTCCCCCTCCCTTTGTGTTCCAGTTCAGTGTGGACTCTGGTCCTCTCACCTGAGGGTCTGCTGTCACCACGTGGTCTCTCTGGATTTCTAGGATGCCGTCTATGAAGGGCAGGGATTGTTGTCTCTGTCCAGAGTGCAGAAAGGGGTAGCATGCTGGGCGTCACTGAGCAGGAGTTGTTGTACAAAGAACCCTCAAATCTCACTGTTTGTGTCGCTCCACCATGGCAGGAAGCATTCTATTCACTGCTGTAAGCGGAGTTGTTGAGCTAACAAAACCCAGCAGAACTGGTTAGAGATGGTTGCCCGTGCAGGCAGGTGTATGGTTATGCCACTAGGGGGCAGTGTGGTTACACGGTGGCTTCAGGGCATGTCGGGGTCTTACCCTTAGGTCAGGTTAGGCCCAATGGAGCAGGAGGGTAATGCCTCCCCAAGTTCAGGCTAGGATAGTCCCAAGAGACCTACCTCTGGCTTCCAACCCCAGGATGCAACCAAATGCCCAGAGACTCCCAGGATGAGGGACAGATCACCAATCACCATCCACAGTGGCATACAGGAGGTACTTTGCTCAGGACAGGGAGGTAGAGCCCTTTGGCCTCCAAAATCGTGGCCTTGACTCAGGGGTTTTCCCTGGGGTCCCCAGACAGAAGGAGTCAGCTGCCCACCCTCATTGGTGCCAGCAGGAAGACATTTCGGGAGACAAAGATTGTTGAGTCTCTTCTACACTGGCCTGGGACACAGAGAGCCCCTTACCTCCCAGCAAACCCAAAGGTCCAAATTCCTCAAATTCAAATGTGTGTATGCACAACCCTCTAACATGGCACCCCCTAAAGCTTGCTTGGCTCTATCCAAAGATGGCTCTGAGGACAAGGGGAAGCTTCTGTTGGCCCTTGAGATCAGGTGCCAGGGCTCAGGGAAGCTGGTCCTTCGACGTGGCCCTGCTGGAGTTGGTTTCTGGCAGGCTGTGGGGCCTTCCCTAGAAGGTGCTTCTTCCCCAGGAGGGTCTGGGAAGCCAGTGTGTCACCAGGAAGGAACTGGTGGTTCATAGGGATCAGTCATGGGTTTGTTCTAAGGCACTGGTTCTCAATCTGTGGGTCATGACCCCTCACCAAACTTCTATCTCCAAAAAATGTTTACATTATGATTCATAACAGTAGCAGAATTACAGTTCTGAAAGTAGCAATGAAAATAATTTTATGGTCAGGGGTCACAGGGACATGAGGAACTGTATTAAAGGGTCACAACATTAGGAAGGTTGAGGATCACTCCTCTAGGGAAACCAATTGTTACACATCCAGGACCTATCACCAGGCTGCAAGAGGGTGCAGTGAACACATCTGAGACTGCACCCCCCTGCTAACCTGAGAGGATTCCTAGGGATCGAGTCCCCGGGGACTAAGAGCAGGGTGGTCCTTGTTCTCACAGCAGGCCCCCATCCCACCCTAACCTGGGCCCCCGCTGTTGCTATGAGTTTATTCTATTTAATGAATGGTAAAAATACATGTCACATGAAAGTTACCATTTGAACCATTTTCAGGTGGCCAGCCAAGCAGAAGTCCTTCACATTGCTATACAGTCGTAACCACCCTTTCTAGAATGTCCTATCACCCCAAGCTAAAGCTCTGCCCCCATTAGACACTGACAGCCCATGCAGCCTCCTCTCTGCTTTCTGTGTCAGTGGTCTGATGATAGCAGGGACCCTCATGAGTGAAATCGATGGCATCTGCGGTGGTTGGAATAGGTACGGCCCCCATAGACTCATGTATTTGAATGCTTGGCCTAGAGGGAGTGGCATTGTTAGGAGGTATGGCCTTGTTGGAGGAAGTGTGTCACCGACGGAAGGGCTTTGAGGCCTCATATATGCTCAAGCCACACCCAGTGAGACAGTTCACTTCCTGTTGCCTGCGGATCAGGATGTAGAATTCTCAGCTTCCTCTCCAGCGCCATGTCTGCCTGTGTGCCGCCATGCTTCTCACCATGACGATGATGGATGAAACCTCTGGAACTGTAAGCCAGCCTCAATGAAATGTTTTCCTTTGTAAGAGTTGCCATGGTCATGGTGTCTCTTCACAGCAGTAGAAACCCTCACTAAGACAGCATCTTTCCTGTGACTGGCTTGTTTCACTTAGCACAGTGTCTTCAAGGTCCTCCCACGCTGTAGCATGTACCAGAATGCTTTTCCTTTTTAAGGATGTATAAGATTCCGTTGTGTGGATGGGCCTCATTCCCTTTATCACCCATGATGGATGCTTGGGTGGCATCTGCCTCTGACTATTGCTAATAGTACTATTATTTTTCTCCAGTTACTATAGCCAAGTTGGTAAGAATTGCCCCAGTGTTCAGGTTTTTCTATGTTCTGTCTTGATTTAACCAACTCTAACAGTGCATGCTGATTCTCTATTTCTAGTGAAAACTGCTAGAACTAGCAAGATTCCTCTGCCTCCCTCTCTCCCTGAGGGTCGCTGTTACCTGACAAGGATCAAAGAACCATAGTTTCCTGCTTCCAAAATACTGTGCCCTGATATTTCACCGGAATTTCTAAGCAATGTTTCCTCATGCTGCGCCTCAGGAACTTGATTTTCTCTAGTTGTTTTTCCTGAAATTTAAGGTTGCCTTAGACCCCTGTCAAAGTCTGGCACTGGGTCCCTGGCTCAGTCCTTTCTTTGGAGCAGAGGAGCTGAGGTTGGATGCAGGCTCCAGGCAGGCCCACTGACTGGGGACACCTGAGCCCGTGACAGTCAGGAAGTGGACTACAAGAGGGCAGCTGCAGGGACCGGAGCCCCTAGGAGCCCTGGGCTATGTGCTCACATACTTCCTGGCTAGGCTGGGCTGTGATCTAAGGTGGAAATGTGAATAAGCATACCCGCTCATGTTCGGCAGGGCAGGCTGCCCTCTGCTTTGCCCATGTGTGCTGAGTGCCTCTAGCTGTCCTCTCTACTGGAGAGAGACCCCCCCCCCCCCATGCCAACCAGCCTGAGGTACAACCCCAGCTGGTGGGGGTCACAGCTGTTGTAGACAGAGCTGGGGATCCATAGTCACAGAGGTAAGTGATGTTGCTTAGTGAAAGGAAATCACCCAGCACAGACCCATGCCCTCCATTGGCATCGTAGGAAGATGTCCTGCCCACCCGCATGCCTGCCCGCCCACCCAGGGTCCTTGAGGCTCTCACCACCCTACAGCCTGAGAGGCCTTGAGCTAACATGGATTCCTGATGTGGCCACTGAAGGCAAGGTGACCCTCCTCGATCCAGGGCCATGACTCCAGACCTAGAGGTTTTTCTCACCATGTCCAGCCTCTGCATTCTCTGTCCTCTAAGCCCCCAGGACCAAGACAGGTGGGGAAGGGCAGGGTATGGGAGAAGAATGGCAGTGGACAGGAAGCCAGGCAGGGACAGTCCTTTCCCCCTGCCTCAGCATCCAGATATTTCAGGGGGTGTAGATGAGGTGAGAGGGGCAGAGGTACTGAATTTCAGCTCTTTTGCAGGCAGGGACCCAAGAACAACCCTTCAGAAGTCACAGGTCATGATAAAGAGCCCCAAAGCACACAGGCACTGGTGGAGGAGTACACAGAGCTGGGAAGCAGAACCAGGGACTTGGGGAGCCAGGAGGAGCAGCCATTCAGACCCCAAAGATTCTGTGGGAAGACTAGGGAGTAATAGGGTCCTATGATGTACACAGAAGCCTTTAGGACCCAGTCCATGTGATCCAAGCATCACACAAGCATCCCCAGGTGGGAAGGTAAGCTGACAGGCATATTGCCGCAGCCAGCGAGGGCCATAGGCCTTGTGAGGGAGTCAGGCCCTGACTGCCGCCCTCAGCATCTGCCATGACCACGTTGTTTCCAACTTGTAAAGAGGAGCCTCCAGTCTGAAAGTCTTGGGTGGAAAGCCTGACTTTTTACTAATTAAGAGTTTACAATTAGTTAAAACTAATTAAAATGGATTAAATTTGTGCTAATTAAAACTAATTGAATTCTTTTCGAAATGCTGCACAGACTAAAGCAAGCGATGCCCAGCCTCCTGCTGCTAGAAGTGCAGGAGCTTCTGGGATGTAGCAGAGGGGACAGCAGCGACAGTGATGATGGCCTGGGTGAAGGTGGCTGCCAGGCTATCTGTCAGTTCTGCGATCACATGGGCATACTCAGGTGGGAATGCGGCGCCTTGAGCCCAGCTTGTGACTGGTGCGGAGGTGTGGTTAGCCACCTCCAGTCACCGAGTTCTCCCGCTTTTGCCCCAGGGAAGAAGGAAGGACTTGATTCTATTGTCACAGGTTTGGGGACTCCTGAGAACCCCTGGGGAGGTGAGAGGATCCCCAGAGGGGCTGGGGAGGCAAGTCCACCAGGGCTCATTCAGCAAGCTGGCAAGGGAAGGAGCCATGTTCTGGTGACTGTCGTGCTGGGGTGTGGGGTGGATGGAACTGGGCTTGGCTGTGGGATGAAGTGGCCATTGCCGGTGGCTCTGGACTCTCTTTGATTCACCTGCCACAAGCAGCCCTCACCTGTCCCTCTTGTGGCCGGGACCTTGGGCTAGGGGGTAATGGCTGGCTGTACTGCTTCTTTTCACCCTGCCCTCTCTGTCTTTCCAAAGAGTAGGAACCCCGGGCTTAGCTTGGCTGCTGGTCTCTGAGGTGGGCTGACTATACCAGGGCAGGAGTGAGGCAGGGGCTGTTCCAGGCATCCCCAGGCTGGACCACCATCTGCACTGTCCAAGTAACCTTTTAAATTAATTAAACAAAATTCCTACTCTGGCTTCCCTGAAGCCAGCCATACTCTGGACACTTGATCGCTGCATTTGGACAATGAACATTCTACTGTTCCCATTGTCCAGCGAGCCCTCAGGTAGCACTGACCCAGAGAGGCTCCACAGCCTTCTAGACATGCCTGTAGTGAGCATCACGGGGGCTTGAGCCTGAGGGGGCTGCCTCTGCCCACCTGTCCGCCTGTTGGAGCTTCTTCTGGGCAGGGCACAGAAACAGCATGAGGGGAGCAGAGAAGACATGGGGGATGATGGTGCCCCAACACGAGGTGTGATTGGACACGGGTTTCTTACTTGGATGGCTACTGGGCTGTAGATTTGGGTACCCACAGAGTGAAGTGGAACACTGCCGGTCAAGACAGGGAACTGTGGAGAAACCAGTGTGAACGCAGTAGCTGGCAGAGACGCAGAACACGCACATAAAAAAGGTTAAAATACTTAGACGTGAACTGTCAAAACATAGATCAGGTATGAGGAAACTGCTGAGACAGTGGAGACCATGTCCCAGGCTGGGCAGCACTCCCTGTAGTCAAGATTTGTGTCCCACAGGTGGATCGAGACAGCCCACAGGGCTGCAGCAGAAGCCAGTGAGCAGGCTTTGGATTTGGCTCTCCAGTGCATGTGTAGGAGATGATGAATCATGATAGGAGTGTGCTTGCATGTGTCCGTGTGTCCGCGGGTCAGTGAGCAAGAGGGAACACACACACACACACACACACACACACACACACACACACACACATGAAACCAGGGCAGCAGCTTCCAGAGTTTGAGAGATTTTATTCCGATTGCTTTTATTTATCTAGTTTTTTGAGGTGATTTTACTAGGTAGTCCAGATTGACCGTGAACTCACGGTGGTCCTCCTGCCTCTGCCTTCTAAGTGCTGGGATTATAGCTGTGAGCCATCCTGGCTGGATTTTTCCAGGTAAATTTTAAAGTCTTTGTTCTAGTAGATGAATAGTTTATTTGCATGATTCAAAGGTTTAAAAAAAGAACAACAAAAACCACAAACCCACACACAGTGAGAAGTCTCCTCTTGCCTATACCCTGTACCCAGTGTGGGTAGTTGCCCATCCATAGCTCCCGTTCAGCTCCTATTCAGAGAAGCATGTGGCCTATGTGGAGTGGAAGTTCCCAGGCAGAGGTCCCAGGTAGAGGCTTCCATGTAGGAGTTCCAGGTCCAGGTGCCCAAGTAGAGGCTACCAGGCAGAGTCTGGCCGGTAAATATTCTCCTTCTTCACACACACACACACACACACACACACACACACACACACACACACAC
>CABHPP010137116.1:0-54267 GCA_902168425.1 Peromyscus attwateri | reverse complement strand
ATATATATATATATATATATATATATATATATAGTTTTAGTTGTTTTTTAATTTTGAGATAGAACTAATATCTCATTTAAAAAGGGAACATTAATGTCTAAATGGCGATTTAGTTTTATTGCTGTTGACTTTTATTTAGGGAAGTCTCAGAAAAACCATTAAAATCTGAGAAGGTCCAGGTAGGACAAATCCTCTAATCTTGCAACTGGAGTAATCTAAAATATAGGTAGAAGAAGGGCAAGTCCCTTCAGGATTGTGTGGAAGGGATGCACTCAGTGAAACCCCTTACAATCTGTATTTCTTTTCTTTTCTTTTCTTTTCTTTTCTTTTCTTTTTTTTTTTTTCCGAGACAGGGTTTCTCTGTGTAGCTTTGCGCCTTTCCTGGAACTCACTTGGTAGCCCAGGCTGGCCTCGAACTCACAGAGATCCACCTGCCTCTGCCTCCCGAATGCTGGGATTAAAGGCGTGCGCCACCACCGCCCAGCCAATTTGTATTTCTTGAAAATCACACTTTACATAGAAATGTTTTTTGTTGTTTGCATTCTACTTTTTGCCAGAATGCTGTTTTTTATATTTTTATAGTCTGAAAGTAATGCTTCAGTCTTTAGTTTTTATTACTGTTATTTCAATATATTTACTCAAAAACCATAAGTAATCCAGTCTGAGAACTTTCACAGGAAATAAAATACATAGCTAAAAAAAGAAATAAAAAAATAAAACACTGTTTTTGAGATACAGAAATAACCCCAATATTTATGGGAAATGTGCATTCCGGAGACTACATATTTCAAATAGCAACTAAGTTAGGATTCAGTGCTTATATTCCCACAAGAGGAGAGATTATACCTGGTGCAACAGTGGTAGCCAAGTTACAGAATTACCACCATTAATTTCTTCACTATTTATGTCCTTTAAAAGGTGATGATGGTATCCACTGACAAGAGAATACTGAACCCGTGACAATGGCATAAAAGAAGTGACCACTGGTAAGATCAAGAATACACTCTGTGAAGCACAGGTAAAGTTTGCTTTCCCATTATAGAGAAAAGGCTCTTGGCTTCAATGTAGCATGCTCACAATTGCAAAGAAGCAGACGACCAGGACAAGGATCCTAGCGCAATCAGAAATTATATTAAAGCTTCTATTTTTGCTATGCATCACATATCCCATTCTATGGTATGTTGTCACTTAATAGCAGATAATAAACTGCATCCCTGAGCCTCTTGGTAGTAATTTTCTAGGGTTAGAATTTTTCTGGTTTTACAGTTTCTTTTAAAGTGTTCTTTTGTGACATTGTCACAGCAGGTAATTATGAATAGAAGACATTGTCCTTCTATAAGGAACAAAGCTTGTGCATCACCTGATCTAAAAGCCAGTGTTTTGTGACATTTGAATAAATTAGTCTTGCTGTGCATTTTGAGAACAAAAAAGTCCCATTTCTCATAAAAGCAATTTAGGAAATCTCATTTCAGACAAGCTCTGAAATGGTTATCTTCTAATTTTTTTTCAGATACGCTGACTTATTGAGTATGATCACTCTCTGATACACTGCACTGAATAATACTCAAAATAATATCCTGATCATCCTCAAACAATAACCATTGTCATGGTAACTATGTATCTAGGGAAAACAAATTGTGCAAATGAGCTTCTTCCATAGCTTTAATTATGCAAACAGAAAATTGAAGGAATACATTTTATACAGTCAGTTTTCTATTTAAGTATTGATAAAAGTAAATGATTCAACCATATTTCCACTCCTGACTATTGATAGGCTAACAACTTGAGCATGATTGTGACCCTGTCTCTGGATTTCTGTTGACATTCACGACCAGAAATGATTTTGATTTCTCATAAAATTTTAATGCCATGCATTCTATCAGAATCTAATTTAGTTATTTAATTATTTATTCTAATTGCTTTTTGGAAGGTTCCGTGTATACTGCTTAGAGTTACCATCCTATAAGTGAGTTCTAATTATTTTCACTTCTTGCACAATTAACTTCAGAGTTGGACAGAAGTGAATACTACAGCTATAGATTTAGTTACTTCTGTGCTTTATTCCAGGACTATATTTTAGTTGTTGCTCAAGGTACACAGTGGTGACATTTATCCATTTATAATTCAAACTGCGTCAGAGAGTAAACATTAAAACAATAACATCTCAGGCAACAGAGTCTATGCTCAATTTTAGTATGAGTGATTGTTGTGAAAAGACTATCTTCAAGGACATACTTACTATCTATGTGAGGTCATGTAAATTTTAGAAAAGGTTCACAGTGCAGTGATCATTTAGGAGAGAGAAGACAGATTGAGGTGATTTAGTGACAGGTAGTCCCAGTAGAAGGCATTTTGAGAGTCTACATGAATGACTCTGATAATTGTATATAATTACAGATCAATGTGTAGGACTCTTTTTTCCTTCCTCAAACAGAGAACTGTAGAGTATCTCTGAAAAGCAGGTAACTATAGATAAGGTATTTCTGAAAAAGCATAATGAAAACTAAATTATAGGCATCAATTGAGGTAAGTATTGATGTCATACTCCTTATTGGGAATCTGAGAACTTAAGGTAATATTGTTGATACAGACATGCATAAACACATGTCAAGATGAAAAACTAGGCACAGAGATGGCATTGTTTGGGACTGTGTGATTCAGTGGGTGATAAATCCAAAGCCTTTCCAATAAAGATTGAAGAGGGAGCAGAGGAAAACTGAAACATGTTCTACTTAAATCAGAGGATTTGATAAATGTTGTCTTTCTCTTAAAAACCAAGAGATTCTGAGAAAACAGTGGCCTGGGGGTAATTCTGAGAACCAAGGTAAAATTACTTTGCAATATACTAGCAAAAAAAAATAAAGAAGAAAAAAGATACAGGTGAGAAACAACACTTAGTAGTAAGAGTTGTGAGAGAGATTCAAGTTGCAAAGACACCACTAGGGATGATTGCTGAGAGTGACTTTTGTCTTTATGCAAATACATAAAAATAGAACAGAAGTTTTGATGAGGCAAGTATTATTTGGAAATCCAGTTTAAGAATGTTTAGAGATAAAAAAAAATATTTGTCAATAAGTTTTTTTTTGCAGAAGATAGAGACTAAAACAGAGATCCTCAGCTGATAAAATGTAAAGAACAAAAGTCTTGGGGAGCACAGAGGCAGTTGATGTATCTATAATACAAGTCCTACGTGTAGGACCAGGGAATGTCAAGAAAGGGGTATAGGGAGATCATAAGAGACAGAGGACCAGGACATCTCCTGCAAGAATTTGTTTTCTATATAGGACAGGAAAATTGCACTCATGAAATTGAAACAGTATGGTCACCTAAACAAGACCTGCATAATGACAGTAGTGAATACATCAATGTAGTTAAAGGAGATCTCTCACAAGGTCCCATCCCTAGCTGAAGAGCCACAGGTACTTAGTGGCTGCCAAGAGGGAAGAATCAGTCTTCTTTAGGAATGAGCTCCTTAGAAGGCTTTCTAATCCCAAGTGGCCCAGTTAATTAAACATAAATACATGAGTATCACTAAATGAATTCATTGGTACACCCCACATATACACACGTAGTTGTGAATTTGAGAGGGAGTCTGGGAGACATGGAAGAATTTAGAGAAGAGGAAGAAGTGCAAATGATGTGCATAAAGTATACATGTAGGGAATTATCAAAAATTAAATAAAAAATAAAGTAGATATACAAAAAAGGAGTTTCAAAATGTCAAAGGCTAGAAGTATTTTTGCACTCATATCTTACTTTAGAACAGTAAGGGGTATAGTTTGAATTGCCTATGAGAAGATGTAATAATGTTGAAACAAAACAGCAAAATGAATCAGCTCTCACAGTGTCATTAATGGTATCATATATATGATATATATGTGTGTGTATACATATATATATGTATATGAACACATTTCATTAAAGACTGAATGAAATCAGAGAGACTTCCTTCAGCAGCAGATGGGAACAGATGCAGAGACCCATAGCCAGACATCATTCAGACAGAGTCGAAAAGGAAAGTCTCCATCAGATGTCTTCTCTAAGAGTTCAGGAAATTCCTGGAAACAGAGGTAGAAAGATTGCAAGAGCCAGAGAGGGTAGAGGACACAAGGCCCTCTGAATTAACTAGCTAAGGCACGTAATGAGCTCACAGAGACTGAAGTAATAAGCACAGAGCCTACATGGATCTGCAACAGGTACTCTGTGTATATTATTATTATCATCATCATAATCATTATCATTACCATTATCACTATCATCTTAGTATTGTTATGGGACTCCTGACTGTGACAATAAGTGAGTCTCTAACACATATGCCTGCTCTTGGGACTCTTTTCCTCCTGTTACATTGCAGTGTCCAACTCCATATGATAGTTATTTCTTCATCTCATTATATTTTATTTTGTCAAGTTTTGTTGTTATCTCTTAGAAGTCTTATTACTACCTGGAGGACCAGAGTCAGTGCATACTGAGACTTTTTTATCAGAGGAGGTAAGGGAAAAAGACACTTACACACTCTCTTGATGGTTTCCTTCAGACTTTTTCTTTATTCTTCTTTTGTATTCTGATTTTTCATTCTGTATTTTTTCTTATCTCTATTCAGAAATGTCCCTTCTGTCTTTCTTGATGTTTTCCTACTAACTCTATCTTTATTCTTGATGTTTTCCTTCTAACTCTCTCATTCTTGATGTTTTCCTTTTAAATAATTTTAACTCATCTTTGTTCTTTCCTTTACAGTTTATATATCCCAGCAAAATCTTTCAGGGAATAAAATATTACAATGTAGTTTTATTCTGTTTTTCAAGTGAGTGATTACAATGAATACAAGTAAAAAACAGCATGTTTTCCATATCCCTTACATGATTAAACATTTTACATAATGCAGATGTAAAATAAATTATCCGAAGAACCCATGTACATTAATACCCAAGCAACTTGTTATAGATTAACGGAGTGTAAATAAGCAAGATATTCTTTTACTGGCAGGCTGCGTTTTGTGGATACAAAGAAAGGACCAATCACTTTAATACTTATCTTGAAAGGTAATCTTACAAGGAATCTTAAAGGAATCACAAATCTAAGCTTTTATATATGAAGAAGAATCAATCAGCTCTACTTTAAATTTTTAGTGTACATACCCACTCACCAATAGTTTTTTTTGTTTGTTTTTGTTTTTGTTTTTGTTTTTATCAGAAGATTGAGGGCAGAAATGGGTATAAGGAATTAACCATCACCTTTGGTCATCAACCAATCTTAGCAAGAAAGGCATGTCAGCTAATGATAATTGGGCTGCTTTGTTCTTGTTCCCTGACCTTAACAAGTTCCTCATTCAACTATGTGCCTCTCTAAAACTTTAAATTGTCTTCTTGGATTTTTCACTTCAAAGCTATTTGACAAAAACATCTTAATCTAACCTTAAGTTATTTTTAAAGGTTTAAGCCATGATGCACTCTGAAACCTGGGAACACATCTCCCAACATTAAGATTAAAAGAATTTAAGCTAGCTGGGTTATTGGGACTCATTTGTTTTCCTTAATCATTAACCTAAGCCACAGTCTATATGGTTCCTCAATAGAAACTCGTATGTTTTAGCTGTGTGACACTTCCTTGTTTTTTTTTTTTTTTTTTAATCATTAAAACTCTAAACTAACATTATTATTATTATCAATTAAACAGTACAGCTTAGGAAGAAATCATCTTCTAAATAATCCACAGGTAAAAATTCCCAGTAGATTGGGATGTTTCCATGAGATAAACACACTACATTACAGGCAGTGGGGGTCTCCCCACGCCCACTCACAGCATGTCAGATACCAGAGAAAGATGGTGGCATCAAACATGTAAAGGCACAGCAAAAACAAAAGGCATAGTGGGGTCTGATTCACCCATCAGGGACTTGCCTCCTGGTGGGCTGACACCTTGAACTTTAATTGCCACCTGTTGCTCTTCTGATAAGGCCAGAGGCAAAGTCTCCTCTTTTCTAAAGATGAACAGGAAGGGGATGGGTTCAGAGAGGAGATGAGAGGAGGTAGGAAGGAACTGGGAAGAGTGAAGAGGGGGGAAACTAGAATCAGGATAACACTGTGTGAGAAAAGAATCTATTCTTTTTATTAAGAAATTTGTTTTTCATTTTACATACCAATCAAAGATCCCCCTCTTTCCTCCTCCCACCCCTCCAGCCTCCAACTCCAAACCTACCCCCTATTCTTTCCTACTAGAAGGTAAGGTCTCCCATGGGGAGGTACATTTAGTACCTCCAAGCCCCTCCCCCTGCCTCAAGGCTGTGTGAGGTGTCCCATCATAGAAGTGGGCTCCAAAACACCTGCTCATGCATCAGGAATGGAAGCAGATGCAGATATCCACAGCCAAACACCAGGCTGAGCTCCAGAAGTCCAGTTGAAGAGGGAGAAGAGGGATTCCATGAGCAAGGGCGTCCAGATCATGATGGGGAAATCTACAGAGACAACCAAACCAAACTAGTGGGAACTCATAAACTTTAGGCAACACCTGTGGAGAAAAGAACTTATTGTCAATAAAAGGGAAAAAAAGGGAAGAAAAGGACTGAATAGGGATCAAGATGAAGTGTTATTTGGTAGTGCCAATTCTATAAACTAACTATTTGAAACCCAGGGCATTTGACACTGAGCAGAAGATATGGAGATATTGTGTCAATGATCTCTGACATAATTCTAGAGATATGGTTCAAAATGATAAAAGTGAGAAAACGGCTTTTTATTCTGTGTCTGATATTTGTCTTCTCTTAGGAAAGCAGGCAGTGGTGACTCTACTATGATACAGAAGACTGTAGCTTTGGAAGGTATGGAAAGGGAAGGCTTATAAGCCTGGTTAGCCTGGGCTACAGAGTGAGTTCCAGGAAAGGCACAAAGCTACACAGAGAAACCCTGTCTCGAAAGACCAAAAAATAATAAAATAAAATAAATAAAAAATAAAAAAAATTAAAAAGTAGTGTTCTTCACGTATCCACTGCTTGCACCTCTGTATTCAGTGTTCTCCGTCATGTGTCTATTGTCTGCATCTCTGAATTCAATGACCTTGATCCTCAGCTAGAAATATATTTATGCATATGCCCTAGATCTTGAGGCCTAGTGTTTTCTATTTACAATAATATAAACTAGACAATAGTAGTGTTTAGACTCTGGAGTTAAAGGATATGAATTAAAATGTTTTTCCCCTGTGTTTATTCATCTTTGCTAATATACATTAAGTATACAAACTAAGAGACTTCATTATGACATTTTATACTTGTGCATAATATGCTTTGATTATGACTCTGCTTTTATTATGACAAATTTTCTTATCAACAAAGCTTCAGCTCCTTCATTGGTAAAAAGAGTAACATCTTTTTCACTCATTTTAAGTTCAGTGAGATCATATGTGCAAAGTACAGATGGTATTGCCTAGACCAGAGAAAAAAATATTTGTGCCCTGACATTTCAGCTATAGATGATTCCTTTTTCCTGTCAAGGCCAGATCATGTTTGCTCCTTTGTGCTCAGATCATACCTGATACATAACATTATCACATGATAATGCATTTTTTAAATGCATTGTTACCCTACTTAATTGCAAAAATAAAACTGTAACCATTAGCCACCTTGCATGGTATATTGCTTACATACAAGAATTCCATAGATATTTCAGGATAAATAGATAGATGAATGCATATCGAAAATCTCCTCAGGAGAGGACATAGATTTTAGTCTCTGTTGTACCAGGTAACAAGTAACACTTGAACAAGTGTTGAACAGTGAAAAGACAACTATATTTCTGTTTAAGAAAGAAATTATACTATGTAGTCAGCCATGGGCCAGATATTTTTGTCTTCTTTGACAAGTGAGACAATCAGGTTCACTAAAGGCCAAGCAAAGTTGGTGATAGTTTCTTAGGAAGAAAGTACAAAATTTGGGTTTTGAAATGTAGTATCTGTATTCAGATATTCTGAACTTGTGAATGGGAACTCTTTTCTTTGCTACTGTATTTTCTATATATGAGTATGAAATTTTACAATAACTAAGACTGCCAGTTAAAAACTAGGTTCCCTTATAAAATCTCTAAAAATGGGTAAACAAGTACAAATGGTATCATTCAGTTTTAAAAAGACCTTTTAAGAATGTAATGAGAACAGAAACGGAAAACAGCAAATTATTTATCCTCAACTAGCTAAGAAGATAAGAATATCTCTACCTGAGATTTTAATTGACAGAGATTTGACATTAGGTGTTATTATAAGTAAAACTTCACATTCAAGCAATGTAAGTACTTTTTCTTCCAAATTTCAGTTCTCACCAGTAAGTTTAAGCAAAAATATTAATATCAGAAAGAGAAGAATAAAGAAAAAACAAAAAAGGAGAGCAAGCAAGATTCAAAAATTAACTGTGCCCAGATTAACCTCTTGTAGTCATACTATCAAAATATCATATTGCTGTTTATCAAGTTATCAACATTTCCACACTGACATCACAGAAAGCTAAGTTTTAATATGGTAAACCCTGAGATATAAAAGTTTCCATTAAGAGGATATTTGTTCAGGAGATCTTAACCCTTTTCCCTTCCTGGGGTGATCCATGTGTGTCCCTCTTAGTGTCCTCCTCTTTACCTAGCTTCTCTAGGATTGTGGATTATAGCCCGGTTATCCTTTGCTTTGCTTTGCTTCTAACATTCACTTATGAGTGAGTACATATCGTGTTTATTTTTCTGGATCTGGGTTACCTCACTCAGGATGAATTTTCTAGTTCCATCCATGTGCCTACAAATTTCATAATGACATTTTTTAACCACTGCATAATATTCCATTGTGTAAATGTACCACATTTTCTTTATCCATTCTTTTGTTGAAGGGTATCTAAGTTGTTTCCAGGTTCTGGCTATTACAAATAATGCTCTACGAATATGGTTGAGCAAATGTCCTTGTGGTGTGGTTGAGCAACTTTTGGGTATATAAGAGTGATATTGCTGGGTCTTGAGGTAGGTGGATTCCCAATTTTCTGAGATACCACCATACTGATTTCCAGAGTGGTTATACAAGATTGCATTCCCACCAGCAGTAGAGGAGTGTTCCTCTTACTCCACATCTTCTCCAACATAAGCTGTTGACTGAGAGGGGGGAATAGAGGGAGGGGATAGGAGATGATAGGAGGTGAGAGCGTGGGGGAAAGACAGGGAGGGAGAGCATGAAAGAGACATCTTAACAGAGTATACCATTAAGGGGATGGGGAGAAATCTGAAGCTAGGGAAAACCCCAGAAACTCACAAGATTGTCCTCAGCTAAGACGCATAGCAATGGTAGAGATAGCTCTTGAATTAGCCTTCCCTGTACTCAGATTGGGGTCTACCCTAATTGTCATCATAGAAACTACATCTAGTGACAGATGGAAGCAGATACAGAGACCCATGGCCAAGCACATGGCCAAGATCCTGGAGTTCAGTTGAAGAGAGGGAAAAAGGATTGTAAGAACAAGGGGGGTCAGAATCATGATGGGAAAAACCACAGAAAAAACTGACCCAAGCTAATGGGAGCTCATGGACTCTAGACTGACAGCTAGGGAGCCTGGATGGGACCAAACTAGGCCCTCTGAATGTGGGTCAAAGTTGTGTAGCTTGATGTGTTTGTTGGTCCCCTGGCAATGGGACCAGGACTTACCCTGGGTACACAAACTGGCTTTTTAGACCCCATTCCCTATGGTGCAATGCCTTACTCAGCCTTGGTGCTGGAGTGAGAGGCTAACCCCAACATGGTATAATGGCCTGTGTTGACTACCCAAGGGAGGCCTTACTCTGTATGAGGAGGGGATGGGAGTAGGTGGGGTGAGCAGGAGAAGAAGAGGGAGGGGGAACGGGTTGATATGTAAAAGGAAAGAAAATCTTTTTTTTAAATAAAAAAAAAATTAAAAAAGAGAACATTTGTTGGATATACTCAGGAACCCAGGTGAGTCTATCCCATAATTAGCAGATTCTTCCTTACCCAGTATTTTTTATAATTTATTTTTTAATTTGTTAGTTGAGATTTTTACACATACATATAATGTGTTTTGATCAAATCCATGCCCCACTCCTTCTCCTCCATCTCTCCCCATACTCACCAACACCTTACACTTTCAATATTACGTACTTTTTAAAAGGCTTTGGAATTCACTTAGTGCTCCAAATATGGTCATGGTGTTGGATGAGTTCTTGGTCAGGAATTTGGAATTATTTTGAAAGACAAATATAGTAATGTCTAGGAGTATTTCATAGGTGACAGCTATGTGTCAGTCTCCTTCAGGTTTCAGTAGTAAATCCCTATTCATAGTTGATACACAGTGCTCTGCATGCTTCAAGCCAAATAAACTGAAAAGCATAATAATAGGAAGGATCAGCTCTCATTGGTATAGTATGGATGCTAGGCAATGTTACAGATTTGTTGTCTTTTTGTTATTGTTAATTTGTTCTTAATTTTTATTAGTTCTTGGGAATTCCATACAATGATTTGATTATATAGTTCCCTTCTCCAACTCCTCCCAGATGCACTTCATTCCCTACCCATTAAGCTTTGTGTCCACTTTAATTTATTTTTAGCACCCATAAAGTTCAATTTGTGCTTGTCATGTATCCTTGGATATTTGACCTTCCACTGGAGCATGGTTGACAGGGACTACATTTCATATATTTGTTATTTTTTAACACTGTGTCACCCTGCCTGGCCTGAAACTCACTGCATAGTCCAGGCTGACTGTGAACTGGAAGATAACTGCAGTTTATGCTCCCAGAGTGCTACTAAGGGCCACACTCTTAAAAGAAAGCGACATTCCCTATTCAGCAGCCATGAATTGCTAATAGCTCCTCCACTAGGGTGGGACTGGGCTGATCTCCCCTCTGCATGCTGGGATTTTTATCTGGCTTGAGCTTGCAGAGGTTTTGTGCACACTGTCACAGTCACTGTGAGTTTGCATGAGCAAATGCTCTGATGTATCAGGAACACACCTCTGCCTCTTCCACTCCTACTGTCACCTCTTCTGCAGTGATCTCTGAGTCTTACAAAGAGAAGTTTCCACTTAGAGTTAACTCCTCTTATTCTCTTATAGAAGGTCTTATTCTCTGTGCCTTGACCAGTTGTGAGTCTCTCAGTTAATCACCATCTACTGCCAATAAAATCTTCTCTCTTGGGATTCTTCTTTGAGTCTAATGATGAGTCATTAGAAATCTGTTTAATACCCTGTCCATTTAGTGTGATTGGTTTTCAAATCACTGAAGTTGTTCCATGAAGATAAAAGGTAAAGAAGAATCAAATTACTTCTTTGCCTATGAGTATGATTTTTGTTATGACTCAGAAATCAGCAGAAAATTATTCTTCTTAATGTGAACCTTTTGTAGGTTTAAGTTTCTGTCAATCCAATATTGCTATGTAACGAACTAGTCTAGCATTTGTTTTTTTACCAGTGACAGATAAAAGTGTGACAACTGTCACTTTATTTAAAATTAATGATCTATCTAAATCACTACTAGAACTTGCTGTTAATTTCTTTCCATTGTGTAAGAGGGATGAGGCTAGAAAAATTGACCATCATTGCAGGGTAGACCCAGGTCAGCTTAAAGCAGTTACAAATCTGTCATATAAATTCTACTGCCTGGCTTGCAATTACTGTAGGAACACAGGCCTGAGTTTTCTGAAAGTGGTCAACGGTCAGGCATGTGGCTGCCCCTAAATAGGCCCTGCTCAGTTAGGCTGAAAGAAACTCTTGACATGCTTTCTCTCTCTCTCCAAAGCCATGGAGGGAACCATGCAGCCATCTTTCTCTGGGGAAGCCCCCACCCCTCTAAAACGTTGAAAAGTCTGACTCAGTGAACTATGAACTGGGCAGATTTGAGTTTTCTGTTTGTTTTGCCTGGTCTTAGCCATGTAACAACAGTGGGCTTGTAATCATATGAGTTGATTGATTGATCCTCATGGACTAACTCCTACATGACTTTTGGCATTTCTCAGACATAGTAAGTCAAGCTTTTCTATGTGACATTAGGAAGTCCCAATGCACAAGCCTGTTTCAAATTCTTCTCATGCCTCCTTGTGTCCCATTTGGTAGAGTAAGGACCAAGATCAAGGAAGATTCAAAAAGTGAGGATAAGATGAAGTCACTTGATAAAATATGCTTTAAAATGTTTTCATACTTTTTTTTCAAATTTACTATATGATTTCTTTATTCCAAAACAATAATTAGATTTTATAAATCTTTACCTCCTTCCAAGCAAGCACTTTTCAGTGCTCAGAGAACCCATCCTTAGGGCAACTGTTAAGAGACATGTCCTAAGAGTTTTGAGCCAATGGAATAGCATGGACAACAAGAACCAAAATTGTAAGCTGTTTTTAGAAAGGGTAATTCATTATTTGCTTGGGAGATCCTCTTTGCCACACTTCACTCTGGGAGACCCATGCTAGTGATGGAACTCTGCCTTATTTATTTCATTTCTGTTGTGGCATCATTAAACCCCACACCTGTTTGTTCTGGCATGGTGAGCAGTGATCTGTAGCAGTATTTCCCACCTGGGAAGTTGAACTGTCTCTCCGTGGCAGACACCTTTTTTTCAGCATTGGTGGGAAATGAGCTGCTTGCCTAATTTGAGTGCTTCCTGTTGGGTTTCATGAAGCAGGACAAAACAGGAAGTATTTGGCTCCCAAATTTACGATGTGAGTTTCCTAAACCACCTACAGTGAATAAGAAGAGTCAAGTAATGAATGCTATGAGATATGCAGACATTAAATATTGATTTGCAGATCTGACAACAGAATATACCAAGGAACTTTGTACCAAGTAAGTGATCCATGGACAAAGGTCTCATAGTTCATAACTAATAGCTCACATGTCTGAATGAGTTATGATACTATGTGCATTACTCTGCATTGCTAGCAAAGTATGCTTAAGTATGTCTACATGTTCATGCAACCCCTTCCACATTTTGATGGAGTTTTAGAAAGACAATGAGAGTACCAAATCCTAAACACTAGACTTCTTGTAGGAGGGAATAGGGGGTGGACTGGGGGGGGGGGGGAGGGCTGGAGGGGCAAGGGGAGGGAAGAAGGGGATCTGCAATTGATATGTAAAATAAATAAAAAATTTCTTAATAAAAAATGTATGCTCTCAAAAAAAAAGAAAAAAAAAGAAAGACAATGATACACAATTGTAAAAGCTTTCTCTGATGGAGATGCCAATATGTCATATTGGTGAAATTATTAAGGCCACTCCACGTAGTTAAAAGGAAGATTTATTTAGTGGGTAACTTACATATGAAGGGATAGGTAGGTGGCGGGTTCTGGAAAAGAAGTAGCGCAGTCTGGCGGTGTTCTCTGGGGAACTCCCCTTGATCTACCTCTATTGTCCAGGTCCAGGAAACAAGAGAGCACAGCGCATCCTGATCTCAGGTCTTCAGGACCCTCCCTTGGCCCTGCCTTGTAGGCATGATAGTTACCAAAGCCTCAATGGGGGTTGGAACTTCTAGACCAAAGCTGGAATGGCTACCCACTACAATGTCATATTTCTCAAAGCTGTTTAATGGCTCTATGCTTAACTTTATTAAAAGTTAAAGACCACACATCAATGCTACACATTTCCATTAGTCTTGCTATGGTGTACTATGATATAGTCACAGGGACCT
This sequence comes from Peromyscus attwateri, assembly GCA_902168425.1. NCBI lineage: Eukaryota > Metazoa > Chordata > Mammalia > Rodentia > Cricetidae > Peromyscus > Peromyscus attwateri. Next base: position 40,624 of record CABHPP010137116.1, on the reverse strand, counting down.
TCTTTCTAGTAAAATGAATCAGAAGTTTCACTAACGGGGTTGGGTTCCAGCATCGCCTCCATTGCACTCTCTCTTCACAGTCTGTCTCAGATACCACATCAGATAGCTTCCAAACCTTTTCTAACCTCAGCTTTGTTTCTCTTTGTCTTCTAATGCCATCTTTTATGTGGAACACTGTGACCATTCCAGCCTCATCTCAGCCAAACTTCTTTTCTACTATGGCTTGTTGGATTAATCTTTTGCTAGCTGCTCACCTCAACCTTATCTTTTGGAACAACAGTTGGCAATGATGTCACTATATTTTTACTGTAAATATTTTAGTTAAATCGATTGAAGTATAAATTATATTTAGTCAAATAAATGTGCTATGTGATGTTTCATAAACACACTTATATATCTATCATCAGGATTATGATGATAATGTGCCAATCACCAAAAAAAGATATTTTTCTACAAAAGCTCTACCTGTAGTCATGGCAGCCATCTGTCAGTTACCTGATTTCTATTCATCTTTTTTGTTTTAGATTTCTACTTTGGTGAAATAATATAGCATACCTTGTTTGTGTTTCAATTGTTCAAAGCCATAACATTTTTACATCTGTCAGTAGTTTCTCCTTACTATTGCTGAGTATATTGTGTTGAATATATTTTCACAATTTTTCCACTTAGTAATTGACTTGGCATTTTGGTTGTTCCTAATTGTTTTTACTATTATAAATAAAACTACTCTGAATAGACTTAATGTGCCTTTGTGTGGATATGTTTATTTCTTTTAAATAAACACCTAAAAGGAGGGTTGCTACCTTATATGGGAATAGTATAATTACCTTGACCAACTAAGAATACTCAAGCCAGGCACAGTGGTGCACACCTTTAATCCCAGCACTAGGGAGGCAGAGGCAAGAGGAGCTCCATGAATTTGAGGCCAGCCTGGTTGCATAGTGAGTTCCAGGACATCCAGAGCTACATAGTATCAAAAAAAAATGGCAAGGGTGGGAGTTCAAGAAGTACCTTATCTCCTCTCTCTACTTGGAGCAATGGGGGGGGTAAGGACTGTTCTTTAGTACATGCAGACATTTGTCAAGTTTCTGAGGCTAACTTGTCCAAGAGTGGTCTTCCTATGACCGAGTCTCTCAAATGTTACTCTCAGACTTGTCCACAGCTAGCCAGCAGCAGCCTATGTGTGATAACTCATGCTTCTCTACCTTCCCTGCCACTGGTGTCTACTGTGGCTCATTCTAGAGAATCTCTGCTTAGGTGACTTGCTATCCTCTTTATTTGCCAACATAAGGTAAAAGTCAGAACTGCACTGTGACCGCAGTTGTCCTAAAAATCTAAGAGTTGTTTATTGTTCAGTCTTTTCAGCTGTTTGCTTGTTACTATAGAATGGCAACTTCCAAACAATGTATAAGACTGGAAACCATAAACAATTACTTGTACATTCTTTTCCTTTTCTTTTCTGACTGCTTTCACGGTTTTCCTTTCTTTTCACTTTTTTGGGGCAGTGTAACTATGACTTTCCTAGATCAAGCTTTATATTCATCCTGGGTAGTACGGGATCTCAGAAGCCAGTGAAGACTTTGTTGTGAATTCTTAGATCTATGTTCACCCACGCAGCTGCTGCCACCTTCCTATCCCCCTTGTCTCCAGTGTCTTGCTGAAATCTAAATTTTCTCTGGTGCCGTCTCTCCAGTCTCTGCCTCCTCATATGAGTGGTACTTCTGTGCTCCATTCTGATTCTCAGAGACTGCACCAAATTAGCAATTTTCCAGAGACAGAAATCATGCGCAACTGGGAGACTCAGTTATTCTCTTAATTATTTCCACTCTGTTGGAGTTTATATGATCTTATCCATTTTTCAATCTCAGAAAATATTGCAAGTTTTTCTCATAGAGGGGAACTCGATTCTAGCTACTTTATCATATTCAATGCTATAGTTTGGATCTTGAATGTGCCTCAAAGACCTGTGTGTTGAAGCCATGATCCCCAGCCGATGGCTGTACTGGGGAATGTAGAACCTGTAACAGGTGTGACTCTTGGCCTGATTAGGTCACTAAGCCAGTCCCTTGAAGTGGACATTAAAATCCAAGGTTCCCCCTTCTGCCCCTTGTTTCTAGCTTCCATGTGGTGAGCATTTTCATTTTCTGCATGCTCCCACCATGATGTGCTGATTCCCACAGGCCCCAAATCAATGGGGCCAAATCTCTATGGACGGAAGCCTCCATAATTGTGAGGAAAAACAAGTTTTTCTCATTCTTAAGTTAGCTTGACAAAATGATTTCTTTCCACACATAAAGGTAACTAGAATAGTTTGTTTTAATTTCCTCTTATAAAAACCTAGCACTACATATTGGGTCCTTACTAAGAAGAATGCAGCTACTTCTTACAGCCTTAGAGGGGGTGACATTTATTGTTGGGATGCATACTCCTGGTTAGGATGCATCATTGTTTGGGAAAGAGCAGAAAATGGTCACAGAGAACATATCTAGTAACTAGGAAATCTCTTCTTGTGAACAGACCACTCTTCATCACATCTAATCTTAACACTTTCTGAAGGCTTCATCTCAAAATGGCATCAATATATGACTTTGGGGATTAAGTGTCTGTATGAGCTATAATTTCTGTTTCACTTGTCATCTGTCATTGTCCTATACAATTAACTGAATTTTGTGCTGTGTAAAAAGTCTGCTCAACTTCTCATTGATATATTCTAAGTTCCCAGCACAGTGTGCAACATATATACACTCTTTTATTACATGAATATCCTGGTATAGCCGTACAGTGTACCACCCAGTGTGCCTGAAATTATTTCGATTGCTCAAAAGATACAAGCTTTAAATACAAAGTTTTAATTTAAAAAAAGTTTTAATTGTTCAATTCAAATCTGTCAGACAAAAATGCTCTGGTTATTTTAAGAACTAAGCATTGGATCATACACCAAAATCATAGCTACAATTTTTCATCTCAAAATAGCATGTACCACTTTATTTTTCCTACCATGTTTTCATTGGATATTTTATGACAAGATCTAAAATTAAGATGAATGGGGGTTAATCAAAAGATTATGGATGTTGCAACTGTAATAGTATATTACCCACCTGAAAATGGTACATATTCTTTTGGGGAAAACAATACAAATAAGCATACTGAGAGAAAAAAAAAACATCATTATACCCAGAGAAATAAGAAGTTACTTCTCCTTCCAAGATTTCACAGACACTGTAGGATTTGTATATAGGTTTTTAGTATGCATCTGTGTTACATAATAGAAGCCACTATTATAAGTCCTTAGAACAATAAGGAGATAATTAATATAGAGCAAATGAATGATATATTAAGAAACAGAATTTATTCTATCTCTGAGAAATAGAATCATATTAGTTACAAAACTTACATTGGACTTGTAAGAGATTTTAAATATAAATTCTTACATGTAAGTATCACATATTCATTATATCTCTACAATATATATTATATTCTATATATACATGAATATTCTCTCTATATATACAAAATCTAATTATCACCAATATCCTGAGGTTGTTAGCAAATTCTGATTGGCAGATGAGGGTATTCCACAACTTGTACAATTTGTAAATAGACAAGAAAAAAAATTGAGTTTAGGTATATTAATGCCCAAATTTCCAGGTTTTTTGAGTTAAAGCTATCAAAAGCATAAAAGATGTGTGCTCCTAAAAATAATCCTCAATTATTTTCTACAGTTCTTAAATACATATTAAGTTCCTTGACCTAACACTGATCAAAAGACAGCCATTTTATATTAGACAACAGGGAGTGTAATCTAATCCTTTGTATTTCACTCCCTAGTACTTTACAAGTATCTGTCAAAAGTTCCATGTGAAAGTGTTGTGACCAGTTTTCCCAAATCATAGGAATTTTTAAAATATTTGGAGTAAAATGTTGATATCTCTCAAAAAGCACTTTACAAGTTTAGGATAATTGTATAATCAACTTGATTACAAATGATTCAAAGTAATTCAACATACATTTCCTGGGGTCATAGTTGCCAGATTTAAGCAATATCATTCATCACACTTCCCTATGTAAAAATCAGACATTGTCTTAAGAATTGTCTCAGGGCCAGCAGGATAGTTCCTGAGGTAAAGGCACTTGCTGCCAAACTGGACAACTTGAGTTTGATTCCTTTTACTCACAAGGCTCAGGATGAGGACTGAGTTCTGCAACTCCTACAAGTTATCCTCTGACCTACACAGACAAAAAAAAAGAAAGAAAGATTTGCTGGGAGGTGCTGGAGCATGCCTTTAATCCCAGCACTCAGGAGGCAGAGCCAGGCAGATCTCTGTGAATTTGAGGCCAGCCTGGTCTACAGAGTGAGTTCCAGGACAGGCTCCAAAGCTACACAAAGAAACCCTGTCTCAAAAAAAACAAAAAACAAAAACAAACAAACAAACAAAAAGATTTATTCCCCAAATAAAGATCTACTTGCCTGAGTGTTAATAATACAATCATCTCTCCTCCTTTGCCAGAAAGTAGCTGTTACCAGGTGTTGGTTTGTCAAATTAAAAAAAAAATAGTTGCTATAGTTCCTCTTTTTGGCAAGATAACCAAATTTCTAATTTTAGCTTAAAAAATGGTGATTAACTTCCCTAAAGTTAATAGTTTGACACACTAACTTATTTCCATAGGAGCTGAACTAAGAATGAACAAAACAGCCTTTCTTTTCATAATTGCTTTGTAATTACTTTGTAAATTTTAGGCATTTACATTTCATCAGCTACAAAAGTAATTGCACAATCCTGCATGTCCTTTAAATTCTGCTTGTTTTGTTATAATTTAATCACAAAACCATATCTCAAAAAGATAGACATACCAAAAAAAGAACAGTCCAATGCTATTTTCCAGATTTATGAATCATTTTCTCTGTCAAAATTTGGTATGAAATTTCAAGCAATTTTCTTTCCCATCAATTAATCTGTAGGGCTAGCCCATAATAGAAAGATTAGAAAAATGTTGTGTTTCCAAATTTTTGGAAAGATACTATAATGGTACTGTCCAGACAAATTTATTTTAGTACATACTGGTTTGGTTTCATATGAATACTGTTGTTGCATTGGCCAATTATCTGTGTCTCCAGCCAAAGCCAGATTTATGGGCACGCCACCTGTGCAGTCTCATGGTGCTCTATGCTTGCCTTTATGCTCTACTGTTGCCAACACAAAACTTTTAATAATTTTGAGCAAGGAATGTGAAGTTTCATCTTGCATGGAGCCTCAAATTTATGTAGCCGATGCCATCTCAAACATACACACAATAAGTGTTGCATGCTATTTTGCTTGTGAAATTATTTTAAGCATTATTTAGATTTGATTTTTATAAATCAGATGTGTTGTCCTAAAACCTATATTGTAGATTAGGAATGGATATTTCAAACAGCTTGCTAACCCTACAAGGATGGAATGGGAGAAGGAAAAAGGGCAGATAGGCAGGCTGGTTAGTTGAGTTTATTTTGGCATCTCATTTATAAATAAATGAATCGAATCCAAACTCAGTCAATGATACAAGTGGACACATTGGGAGTTTACACATGGCTTTAGTGGTGAGTATTGTCCTAAGATAGTCTTGATTTTATTTCATGATATCTGATAAAGAGATTTCTCATATTAAGCACCTTCCTTCTATACTCATTCAGTGAACTCAAAAGCTCCATATATTTTTAGTGAAAATTCTTATGTCCTTGTATAGTAGTGAAGAAAATAAAACCACCTTGTATTTCAGTACCAGAGTCAATCAGACTTGTATATTGTCACTATAAGTACTGAGACTGATGTATTGCCCAGGCAAGTTTCAATACAGCTCTTTTTTGCCATCACTCTTTTTAGTAATTTTTCTGTATTCAAAATGTGACCAGATTTCTTTTCTTTGTCAATTTGCACAAAAGTGTGAATGACTATGAATAGGGTTGTATATTCACAAATTCTAGAATATAATGTACAAAGAACATGTTTAATAAGATGTGCATTGTGAAAGCATCATACCACAGAAGCAGGGCAATATTTCTGTAAGCTGACTAGTAGCTACTTACCTTCTGTATTGCCAATTAGGTCAAGTAACTTTTCATTGTGTGCCTCTAATATCATAATGACATGAAAGTAATGCAAGAAAGCTAAGGATTGGTGTCTTGTAAAAACTTAAGATATGAATTGGCATGATGATATGTTTTGCCAAAAAATATGTACTTTTTATGCTATATATTAAGGCTGGCTTCTGAAGTTTAAAATTTCACTGAAGCTTACATACAGTGGACCTTCATTCCTATATTGTTTTACCTTCCCCAATGTCTTTCCACTTTTTTATTTCAACATTATAGTAAAATAAATACATCTTCTTTAGAAACTGTGTGTGTGTGTGTGTGTGTGTGTGTGTGTGTGTTTGAGTTTGTGTATTGAGTTGTGTCCAGCTACAATACAACAGTTAAGAACCAGGATAAGAGCAGTTACAGTTGCCCCTGAGATTGATCTTGGTTTTTCTCTCTAGGAGATCAGCCATAAACTCTAACACTGCCCAGACGAAGGTACTGTGAATTGCCATGGGAAGTCAGAATAGGACAAGTAAAATGTATGCCAGCAAACAAATAAAAAGCCAACCCTCCTGTGAGTAAGAGAAATTTCATCATGCTTGATTGCTTTCAAAATGGGGCAGTAGGTTTTACACACACACACACACACACACACACACACACACACACACACACATGCACTCACACATGCACTCACACATGCACACATACACATTGAGTTTTAATTGAAACTAAAATATCAGCTTTCTGAGTTTTCAGCTTTTAATTTTTATAGGAATATCACTACTGTCTCTTCTTGGACCCAGTTTGATGCAGTGGTAACATATGTGTGACAGAGAAACAAAAATCAAAGGAGATAGGACATTTTCTTGGAAAATATTTTAAAACAGTCTTTAAATATCTAAGCAAAGTGTTCTATATTAATAGAAAGTGAATCTCAAAAGTGAAAGAAAGAGACATGTTACATAGTTGCAATCTCAGTACTTGGAGGAGACTGAAGGATTGTGGACACAAGGCTGACATGGGACACACAACAAGAATCTATAAAGAACAAAACAAAAAGATAGACAATGGTTACTTTAGCCATACAAACAAGTGAAAGCCATTTTTTTCCAGAAGACACATGTAAGATCTATTAATAAAAGCATTTTATGGAGAAAGAAGAGTGCAAATGGGAGCATGGACCAACACAAAGCAATGAAGAGCCCCACGGTGGGAACCTTTGGGGTTAAGGAATAAAGCTGGAATTAAAGGCATGGTAAATGAAAATATAATTTTTACAGCAGACACTTGCTGTGGGATGTCTTTCTGCACGCTGTGAATATGTGTGGCTTCCGTTGGATAATAAATAAAGCTGTTTTGGCCCATGGCAAGAAAGCTTACAGCCAGGCCGGAAATCCAAGCGGAGATACAGGGTGAAGAAGGGTGGAGTCGAGAGAGACGCCAGCTGCCACCCAAGGAGCAACAAGTTGCCAGCTGACGGGTAATGCCATGGCCACATGGCAACATGTAGATGAATAAGAGTGGGTTAATTTAAGATGAAAGAGCTAGCTAGCAGGTAGACAAAACCATAGGCCATACACTTTTTAATTAATTTAAGCCTCTGAGTAATTATTTTGTAAGTGGCTGTGGGACCATAGGTAGGAGAAATCCTGGGAAACTGCTGGGAAAGGCAGGACCGGATAAACTTCCAGCTACAGACACCGGTCTCTGGCATGCTTTTTTGGAAACAAAGTGTAATTGTCACATGTGTAATCCTCTTTACATGTATTTACGTTGTAGTCCACACAGGGACCCAGTTTCCCATTTTCTTGAGTTTGAGATTTCCTTCTCTATGGAATTCTGTGTCATTCCTGCTCTGGTTTTGTTGATGTAGGTTTAATAGTCACTTATTTCCAAAACTGGCTATCTGGAAAAAGAGTCTAGTCACCTTTTGGTTGTGAAACTCAGGCACTTTTTTCTTCCCAAGTCTTAAAGAGCGCAGGGGCATTCTGTTCACTCTTATGAACTATGCCAGTGATGTGGCCCACAGATTACTAGCCTTTAAGAGTCTCCAGTCCTGCTAGGAATTGACAGTGAACTCTTCCATTAAAATGTTTCTTTTTTGGCCTTTCCAGTTTATGATATGTACTTTTCTGCCAATATTTTCAATGAGAATAGCCCTTTATTCTATATGGGTAAAGTTTAGCATACGCCCCCTTTAGAAATTGATGCTTGGCTCCAGCTGTCATTTCCTGCTCTCCTGCCTCTTCCTGCCCTGATCTTTCCTACTTTGTCATTTTCACTGTCAAGGATTTCCTGCAAGACAGGGGCAAAAGCTCCATTCTCCTCCTACCTGAGTTTGTCCACACACTATTACGGGTGATCCACCATATATGCACGATGACCAGGCCTTTTTAAATCACAAAACATCAGACAATCCCTGTGTGTGGCAGCACTTTTTACATATGAAAAGATCTTCTTAGAAATACTGAAGAACTGGGAGTTAATGCAGAATCTAAAGCAACTGCAGAAGTAAATCCTAAAAGTTGAACACCTGATCACTGTAGCTAGTAGATTGTATAGCAGAGTGGAGTCATTTTTCACACATTTCAATATCCTGGTAACAAAATTGGACATACCACTGGAAATATGGGAATTGAGGTAAAATTTTAAGTATTTTCAAATATTATACTCCCAAATTATACAAATACAGATTAAACATCTCCCTCTTTATTTAAATAAACTAGTATTATCACATTTGGAATTTTTGTTGCACAAAATCTTTAAAATATAACTTCTAAATTAACCTTCTGTGAAGGATGATGCTAGAAAAAATTTACATTAAAGCTATGACTTCTTTATAGCTATATAAAAATAGTGACAAAAAAAAGCTATTTTGGACCCTCAGAGACTAAGCAATTTCATGGTTAGAAAGAGGACTTCTTATAAAGTATAGAATAGAGATTTTATTAATAAAGAGTTGATTTTTAACCATAATATGGTTATTTAAAGAAGGATGAAAAATCTTTTTTGTTTGTTTGTTTCTTTGTTTAGACAGGGTTTCTCCATGTAGTTTTGGAGCCTGTCCTGGATCTCACTCTGAGGACTAGGCTGGCCTCGAAATCACAGAGATCCACCTGACTCTGCCTCCCATGCTGGAATTAAAGGTATGTGTCCCTGCCGCCAGCCAGGGATGCAAAATCCTTAACATTTCTCCCACTGGTAAATGGACTCAGTTTCCCTGTGCTTGAATTTCACTGGCCTGTGACTGATTCAGACTATAGTCAATGTGATGCTTTGTCAACTCTGGGTTAAAAGATAGTCAACATCTTTTGGGATCCAGAAGAACTGAGTGTCATATCAGAAGCCCAGCTCTCATGTCCCTGCAAGGGAGTCTACACAGCAGGAATAACGGACAGAGATAAAGAAAGCTAGGTATGAACAGGTAGATCAATGAAGTCACTTGGAACCTGCCATACCAGCATGCTTCGTAGTTGGTGTTATGTGGGACAAAACAATGTTTATTTTTTTAAATTATTTATTTATTATGTATATTGTGTTCTACCTGCTTGTATCCCTGCAGGCCAGAAGAGGGCACCAGATCTCATTACAGATGGTTGTGAGCCACCATGTGGTTGCTGGGAATTGAACTCAGGACCTCTGGAAGAGCAGTCAGCGCTCTTAACCCCTGAGCCATCTCTCCAGCCCCAAAACAATGTTTCTTCATCAAGATTTTCATGTGTTCCTGATCTTAAGTGTGAACTCCTTCTTAGTACTATTATTTATTAATTATATACTTTTGTGAATTAAAACAAAAATTAAAATGGCCAAACAAGAACATAATAAAATAAGGAAAAAGGAGATGGTAAGGAAAATGTCAAATAATGAAATAATAAACACTACAAAAGGTTCAAGATTAATTCACTATATTTGCCCTACACCATTCACAAGTTCTCTCCAAAATAATGTTATTGTGTAGCATCATTCAAATAGATTATTGCTCACATGGTCATTGAATAAGAATACTGCCTATGAGACATTTGGTACTCTCCTCAGGAGTGAATTTGATGTACTATTTACTCAACAACGAGGCCCAGGTCTGTAAAATTGCATGTCAATCTATAGAAGTTTGATTAACTGAAAACTACATTTCTTTGCTAGAAAGAGAAGTGTGCTCTGTTCAATAGAAACAATAACTGAAATTGTTACGATTGGACTGCAGAACTTGAGCCAGTTTTACAACTATTCTAGTATCATATTTCTGCATTCTTTGAATAAGGGTATGAACTTCTTCTTCCTTTAGAAGCAGCTTTACCAGTTTAATATTGAGCTAAATAAATCTTTGGGGGAATAAAACTATTAGATTTTAAAAACTGACTCTTCTCAGCCTCCTAAACACTATCCCCCAACTCCATTTTCCAAAGCACTATGCATGAAGAGATGTTCTTTATATTTACAATTTTATAAGATAGAAAGAGGCCTTTGGTTGTATTTCATATATTGAAAGTAAAGGAAGCTTTACAAAATCTAAAGCTTTCCCACCTAACAAAATGCATTATATTTCAAAGATATTCTATCAATATCAGCACATCTATATAAACAAAATTATGTAAATATTTATTAGTAATATGTATTTAATGAAAGTTTTTGTTCAATTTTGTCTACATCAACAAGCAGCCTTCAGTTTTAATATATTTATACACTGCTATTCCTACAAATAGGTAATATATTAAAAACCTTCTTTCTGGATTATGTAGGTCCTATCCAAAACTCTGTTTATAAGCAAAACCTTTCTGATGCATTCATGTATGATATATCAATTTTGTTCTGAGAATATTTGCTTATAAGTAGAAATTCCAAAAAATATTTTGACTTTGGCATTTTTATGTTATTATGTTATTGTTAGTGTACTTTAATATTTTCTAAAATGGAACCAAGCAAATTCTAATTTATTTAATTAATTCACTTATTATTTTTTTAATTTGAGAGTATAGATATTTTCCTTCATGAGCCTAGACTAAGCTGAAAATCCTAATGTATCCCAGACTGGCCTGATAGTCTTGGCCTTCTTCCTGTCTCAGCTTTCTGAGTGTTGGGACTACAGACATGAAGTACCTGACTGGCTAATTAAATGTTGTTAATAATGTGCTTCCTTATTTTAATATTTATATATTGCATTACTTTTCTGTTCCTGCTTCAACAGAATTAAAAATCATTTAATGCCACTGATATTAGTAGAAACCTTTGTTCTTATAAATATGAATTTTAAAGATCCTACTGAGCTAAATTTTGTTACTCACATCCTGTCTTACTTACAGGTACTTAAATTAATCTCACAAAGAACCTGGTACAATTAGGTTAATATTAGGAACCTATGCATGTTGTTACCTCTGTAGCTAAAAATTAAAAACACCTATATTATGTGGTTATGAATAAATGAATTAATGAAGATGGCCTTTGACTGTGAGCTGTTACTCAGAATGCTAGGAAAGAATATCTAAAGTTGTGGGCTTGCTATTGGCAACTGTTGGGGGAGCTTTTATATAAAATTTTAAAATATTTCCTAAAATTTAAGAATTTGAAAATATTATTAATCTTTGTTATGTAGCTGAGTCCAGTTTTGCCATGAAGGAAAATTTGTGTTAATACAGATATTCATTTATTCTTCTTTTCATTTACAAAGTAAAAGGGGTATCCCCAACTTCAATATTTTATATCTGGCAAGAGTGAATCAACATAATAAGTTGTGGCCACAGAATAAGATATGAGATTCAAAATATCTTATTGTTTAAAAAGCTTGTACCCGGGAGAAGCAAAAGTAATTCCTTGTATGCATCTGGAAATTAACAAGCCCTCAAAAGTCAACTATAGGCTATGTTAATGATTTATTTATGTATTTTTGCTAATTCTGTCATAGAGTTTCACTACAGAATTTGTGTATTCAAAATGCCAGATTGGATCAAGTCAGAATAGTGATTATGAATGTCAAATTACATGGTTCTACTAATGAAGGCCACCTTCATTAATCCATTTATTTATAACCACCTAATACAGATGTTTTTAATTTTTAGCTACAGAGGTAGCAGCAACAAATTAAATGGTGACTGGAGGCAGATATGACTACAAACACATAGGACATTCTGTCCTAATCAGGATGTTTTGAAAGAAAGATGAACACAGAGCACACAATAGAGTCCCTTATTATGTGCAACATCTAATGTCAATAAGATGAACTGGGAGAACAGGTTGGTGTGTCATCACGCTCCCCATTGCTTATGGAACAACAAGCTGGCAGGCTTTTCCTATGATCCTGGTGTTTTAAATCCAAGTAACCATTTGCCACCATCTAATTACCCAGTTTCAACTTTCTCCCAGTTTACCTTTATTCCCACGACTCCACAGCACATCTGACTATAACTACCCTGTCCAAGTCTTTGGAAACTTCCCACAGGGATGGTTCCTCATGTTCCTACCCTCTGTGTGCAAACTGACAGGTTTGTCTCTCACTACAGCCACTATTAGTTTTCAGTTCTCATTATTATACCTTTAATTCTATCTTACCGATTTATTTCTGGTTCTTTATAATTTCTCTTCCCAGTTACAAACCATTATCTCTCCTTTGTTATGATTTTTCTCCCCTAATCATCTTCTATTATCTCTTATTTTAGTACTTGGCTTTCCCTCTTTGATGTCTTTTGGTTTGAACTTCAAGTAATTTGACCCTTTTTGTTAATTCTTTGACTTATCACAGACCCATTATCTATTTTTTTTCCATCTTTCATCTTTTTTTTCTATATATTGAAATTCATACAATGGTATGGTTTAACTGCAGCCTGCAGGGTGATGAGCTGTGGAGAGCTGTCAGAAGGTGAACAAACAGGCTTTTATGATAAAAGGTTGGAAGAGAGCATACATGAGGTTAAAAAATACAAAAAAAAAAAAACTGCCATTAAAGGATTTAGGTAGTTCAATGATCATGACATGCTTCCAAAAAAGAGAGAAATGCACTGAGCAGGTAATGACATCATGACAAGAGGAAAGCACTATTTATCTCATCAAAGCTCAGTGAGCTTCAATGCTAAATCACATAAAGCATGTGTTTTAAAGCAGTTTGTGGATGATTAGATCAGAAAACCAATATTTGAAGTCTGAATGCATACAGCAAGGCACTGTGAGGTAGAAACAGAATCTGATGGAGCATGGGATGGGGGAATGGGATTTACTGCCTGCTTAACACTCTCATTTTAAGCGTTTTTTTTTTCTTCTCCTGTGGAATGGACTGCACAGAACTGAGCGCAATAGTTACAGCTCCTAGAGGCCACAAATGTTGCCATACTTTTGTATGGCAAGGTCTAAATAAAAGATTGAAAACTTTCTATTCGTGTCATTCAGCTCAAAATCTAGTGTTTCTTACCTCTGTTTATCTGCCCTAATTTTTGTATATTTAAGGAGAAAAGGCACCTACACACACTTAGGCATTTAATACGATCTTCTGAGATACACAATAACAAATCCTTTTGCATTCAAAAACAAAAGACAACTCTTAGCAAGAATTTAACATGTACTCCTTTTGGCTACCAATTATATTCCTGTTGGCTGTCAAGTGTATATATATATATATATATATATATACTTTTTATTGAAAATATCTTCTTCTCTCACACAATGATCCTGACCACAGTTTTCCCTCCTTCCACTTCTCCTAGCTCCCTCCATCACCAGGTCTTCCCTCCCCAAGATCCATTCCCTGCTTTGTTTCCTAGACACACCTGCTCCCACTGTGAGGAGTACCACAAAAACATCAAGCTAGCAGCTATAACATATATGCAGAAGTCCTTGTGCAGACCCTTGCAGGTCCCGTGCTTGAAGCTTAAGTCTCTGTAAACCCTGTTAGCTGTGCCCTGCTTAGTTGATGTCTGTGAACCAGGTTATCCTGGTATCCTTCATCCTCTCTGACTCCTACAATCTTTCCTCCTCCTGTTCTGTGGAATTACCCCTGCCCACCCCTCCAGCTGGGAGGGACAGGATCCTATGAAGAACCTCTAATTTAGTCTCTCTCTCTCTCTCTCTCTCTCTCTCTCTCTCTCTCTCTCTCTCTCTCTCTCTCTCTCTCTCCTCTCTCTCTCATGTCTGGTTGTGAATCTCTACATCTGTTGCCATCTACTGCCAGAGGAAACCTCTCTGATAACACCTGGACAAGGCATCGATCTATAAGTATAGCAGAATATCATTAGGAGTCATTTCATTGGTTTTTTGTTGCTATTGTTTGTTTGGTAGAGTTTTTGTTTGTTTGTTTGTTTGTTTTTGCCAGTCGGGCCTCCCTTTCCACTCCAGCATTGTCTTCTTTTCTTTCTTAGTTTGTTTTATCATACCAGTTCAAAATGGGGTAAGAAAGCATCTCAAAGTGGTTTTAATTTGCTTTTCCCTGATGGCTAATGATGCTGAACATGCTTTAAATTTTTCTCAGAAATTTGTATTTCATTGTTTGAGAACTCTCTGTTTAGTTCCATATCCCATTTTTAAATTGGACTGTGTGTGTTCTTAATGTTCAGGGTTTTTTTTTTTTTTTTTAGTTATTTGTGTATTCTAAATAGTAACCCTCTGTCTGATTAAAGCAGGTGAAGGTATTTTTCCTATTCTATAGTCTGCCTCTTCATTCAAACGAAGGTCTATCTCTCTGTACAGAAGCTTTTTAGCTTCACGTGGTTCCATTTATTAAATGTTGATTTTAATGCCTGGGCTACCAGGGTCCTGCTCAGAAAGACATTTTCTGTGACTTTAAGTTGAAGCATATTCCATAATTCTCTTCTATCACATTCAGGATAGCATAGCTCATGTTGAGGTCCTTGCTGTATTTAAATTTGAGTCTTGTAAAGGGTAATGTGTAAAGATACAGTTTCATTTTTCAACGTGTTATCGCTTACCCAGTTTGAGCAGCATCATTTTTGAAGATTCTGTCTCCGGGGCTGTAGGAGTGTAGGTTTATAAATGGGTCTTAAATTCTATTCCATCATTTAATGCAGGTAGGAATTTTTAACACCAAAACCTTTTAAAATGCCATAAACCCCTTAGAGCTGTAGAAGACTCCAAAACCACACACATGCGTGTGTGCACACACACACGATTTTAAATTGAGTTACATTACTATGGGTGACAATGTCCCTATAAGTCACCACAAGCTAACAAATAAAAAAACAACCACAGTGTCAGAAATGGGTTACCTCTTTTGGTATTTTTAGCCAGGAAGATCCCATGCATCTTCATATATTACAGGTGGTTGCAAATGCTCTTAGCTACTGTCTCAAACTTGATGGTAAGATTCTATTGTTGAATATACCACATACTTGAATCAGAATATGTAGAAATGAAGCTTCACCCCTGGTGGCTATCTTTCACAGTAGTACAAACACGACCTGAGGAAAAATATAATCATCAGTCTTATCTATAAAACCTCTGAGGTACAATAAAGATTAGCCTGGCAAGACACACCTACCACTGCAATTGTGGCAGGAATACTATAGGAATAACCAGTCGCTTTTTCATTGTATTTAAGACTCCATCCATGAAATGAAATCCATATCTGGCACCATTATCAGGGCTAAGAACCTGTGGCTGGACAGGTCCCAGGGAAGCACTTTTCACTATTATCCTGCTAAATCAACATACTACTGAAGTAACATCCAAATAATTGTACTTACACCCGTGGACAAATACATCTCTCAACCTTCATCAGAAAAGCTTCTGTTTGTAGTAGATGGGGATCAACACAGAGAACCACAGCTGGCCCCAGTGCAGAAATGAAGAGGTAAGAGAATGCTCATGTGCTTTAATGGGACATCTGTACAACATGTACAACATCCCTTCTTCCCAAAGCTCAGGGATCATTGTGGAAGAGGTAAGAGCAAGACTGAGAGCCAGAGATGGTGGATGATGATAAGAAAACTTTTATGGACACAGAAAGTCAGATGCCCATATGGACTCACTGTGATTATGACAGCATACACAAACACTGTGCACGCTCAAGTAAGACCAAATCCCCAAAGTGGAAACAGAAGGTGAGTATTAAGCCCCATCACCTAGCTGAGGAGCTATTAGCAATTGATAACTACTGGGAGAGGAAGAGTTAATTATCTTTAACTGTGTGGTTCCTTGTAGGTCAACCACACTCCAGTAGAAGGCTAGACACCCAAGAATATAAGGTCAACATTAGTTGTACTTGATGGTTTTTAAAAAAACAAACAGAGTGTTGGATGTGTAGGGATTGAGAGAAATGGTGAGTAAGGAGGGAGAATATGATCAAAACACATTTTATGAAATACTCAACTAATAATTTATAAGTGTACATTTTTACTCAGAATGAGTGAGCTCTGAAGAACTAAAGTACATCATGGTAACTATATTCAATTACAAATTGCATATTTGAATATTTCCAATATAATAGTGGTTCTCACTACAAGGAATATGTAACTATGTGAGCTGTTAGTTATTTTGATAGCTGTATTAATTTCATAATGTCTCTACATATAAAAACACTGCATTGTATGCTTAACTACCTCAAATAAAATAATAATGATATTAGCAATTAGAGGAGTTTGAATATTTTTCTTTGTTTCAAAGTTTTTCTAACAAGATGTTAAGTGTTTCAAATAAAGAGTAGTAACATATTTTTTAAAAAAATCAAATCTGTAATTTTTTAGGAAATTTTATGCATTCTTATAATATGGCAAGATTTCATTCTTGAACATGTGAGGTGAGCGGTATCTTAGAACTGTAACTATAACACTAAAAGTAAATCAAACAAAACTCCAAAATAGTCACATTTTACATTTCTAAAAGAATATGTTAATGGCCCTGAATTTTATTTTATTTTTGTCACATTATTTCCTGTTACATTATATAGTAACAGTACAGTAATTTAATTTATTATGGGAAATTTTATTTGATTAATTATGCATTCACCCTAGGGCTTTGTGTTTAACAGCTTGGTCATCCTGCTATTTTGCACTTTTTCATTTTGTTTTTCACAATTAACTGGCTTGTTTCTCAGCCAAAACAAACTGCTTACTTATTGAAGTATTTGTGGGAAGAACGTTGCCTTTCTTGATTCCATTGCCTTGCTTTTCTGGATGAGTGTGTGTGTGTGTGTGTGTGTGTGTGGTGTTTTTGTATATTTGGTATATGTATTTGGTAGTGTGGATGTTTACATGTTGGTGAGATACACTTGTGTGCATGTGTGTGGAGGCCAGTTGTAGACAGTGTTTTGTCTTGCTCACTTTCCATGTTCAGTTTTTGAGACACGGTCTCTATCTGAGCCTAAACCACTCCAATCCAGATATAATGGTCAACAAATGAGCTCTGGAATCGACATCTCTCTATCCAATCAGCACTGGAGTTATAGGTACATACTGCCACACCGGGCTTTTTATATGGGTGCTGGGGATCAGAACTCAGGTGTTCATACAGCATAGTGTATACTTCATGATCTCCACAGTTCCTGATTGCTTCTTGTTTGTAGTCTTCTTTCCTGGAAAATAAATTGTTAATTTAGTGACTTGGAAAGATCCTCTTGAAAGAGGAGGAAGGAGCAGCCCACGGTACTCTTAGCACAAGTGACATGATAATGCAGAAAATGAAAATTCAGAGCTTTTTCTAGCCTTTTATACTCTGATACTAATCAAAAGTTGTGGTTACCTTGGAAACTACCTAAGTTACTGAGTATCTAGGTGTGAACAACACAGTTACTTTATTCTCTGGCATGCCACCATGTAGTCAGGGAAAATTAAATCATGCTAAGTGAATCTCACATTCTCCATGCCTTTACAGATAGGCAGATGGTTGTAGAACAATGTAATTCCTTCTTCCATATAATTTTTCACTGGTCATTATTTTTTAATTTAATGTATGGCACATAAGCAAAAATAGCTTCAACACAACCTAATTGCTTAGTCATTGTCCTATTGCTTGAAAAGACACCATGACCAAGGCAAATCTTATAAGGGGAGGCATTTAATTGGGGGCTTGCTTACAGTTTCAGAGGTAAATCTATTATCACCATGGTGCAATTTAGGTGGACATGGTGCTGGAGAAGGTAGCTAAGAGTTCTACATTCTGGTCAGCATGCAGAGAGAGAGACTGAATTTGGCATGGAGTTTTGAAATCTCAAGCCAACCCCCAGTGACACACTTCCTCCAACAAGGTCACACCTTTTAAATCTTCTAATACTTTCATATAGCACTACTCCTTGGTAACTAAGCATTCAATCATAGGAACCTATTGGGCCATTCTTATTTAAACCACCACATTAATTAAGATACTGTGAAAATTATTTCAAACTCTTTTTCCAAAACCAAAATTGGCTTCACTGTCTTTTAAAATCCCTGTGAAAACTTTCTTCATTGTATTTGTTTTACTAGTTCCTTGATTTCTAGGAATGCTGACCAGCTTTACCCCAGCTCACACTGGTTCACATACCCCAGATAATGCTGACACAATGTGTGCCTTAACATGTCTCCTACTGATAGGTATGCACATTGCAGTTTAAGACTAACTGATGGAGATGTCAATGATCTGTGCCATGAGAGGCTCATGGCAGGTACTGATAAGTTCTTTAACTCAGCTCTCCCTCCACTTAACAAACATACATTGCCTTTCTTTCAAAAGAAATAGCCCTGATCTTCGAGATGGCCTTAACAAGCCATCTTGACCCAATCTTCTTTTTATGGATTTGTATATTTTTTGAAAGATAATTCTTTGTTTTTCTCTACAGTTAAACACTTAACCAAATGCCAAGGCTAAAGTAGTTAGACTATTTGGTATGAATGTTCACATTTGAAGGCATATTTACACATACCATTTCTAAACACCAGTGTCTACCAAAAAGTACTTATACTAAAATCTCAATGAACTATTTGGGAAAGTAACAGAAACATGAACAGATTATTAAGTAGATTTCACAATTTTAGAAAAAATCTAGAGTCTAGTATGCTTGAAGGTGTTGAATTCCATTTCAATACATCTTTTATTCTCTCTAGCAAGTTATTTGACTTATCTATGTATTTTGTTGGGAGAGCATCAGTATCTTTTCATGTGGGTATGAGCATATGTGTATGCTGGTGTGCTTGCGTGTATGTGTATTTGTGTATGAAAACCAAAGATCAATTGTTCTCCAACTTGCTTTTTGAGAAATGGCATATGACTGATCTTGGAGTTTGGAGTTTGGCTAAATTTCCTGGTCAAAGAACTTCAGAAATCTTTCTGACTCTGTCCCACCAAGTATTTAGGTTACAGCCAAGACTGCCTTGCTTGGATTTTTATATGTGGGTGATAGTAATCCAACCCCAAATCTTTATGAGTACACAATATGCTCTGTGGCAACTAAACCATCTCCTCGACCTCATAAGTTATACATTACCATTATAGAACTATAGTAATAGGCCTAGAGAAATGTCTTATTGAGGAATAGTTTTTACTCTGCAAATATAAGGACCTGAGTTTGGATGTCTAGCAAACACATAAAATCCCAGAATGGCTGAGCATGCCTATAACCTCTCTAAATTGGGTAGGAAAGACAAGAGGAGCCTGGGAGCTTGCTGGTGTAAATCCATTACTTATAAGTAGCACATACACATATACCAAATAGATAGATCATACACCTGCCCAACTAAGAAAACATCAGCAATAATACATCTGACCCAATGCAGGAGCAGTGAGAACAGCTTACCCTTTTCAAAAATGAAAAATTATTTTTTAACTTTATGTTTAATTTCAATGTTGGAAAAACTGTCAAATCTATTTCTCAAACCCTATTCCCTGCTTTCCAGTTAATTCCCATCCTCTCCTACACTGCTCTTTCCTTCAAAATTCATGTGCTCTTGTTTTTAAGTACAGAATAAACTTAGTGTTGCCTGTATTTGTATGGCTGTAGGACAAGCTAATGTGTACTGGATGTCCTCTCATGAAATACATCCCCCCAAAATGAATTATCCCTCTCCAGGCATTCATCAGTTGCCAATAGCTCCTCACTAGATCTGGGGCTTTGAGACTTTGTCCAATCTATGCTTGAGATCATGTACAGATACAGTGAATGATGTCACAGCCACAGTAAGTACATGTGTGCAACAGCACTTGCATGTCCAAAAAACACTGTTTCTCTGTAATTATTCACTACCTCTGGCTCTTCTAATTTTACTGATCCCACAATGACCCCTCAATCTTGAATGGAAGGGGTGTGATGTGAATATACGTTTAGAACAGAGCACCATCAGTATATTATTTTCTGTGCATGTTGACCAGTTATGAGTCTCTGTATTAGAAACTATCTACTACAAAAGAAGCTTCTTTGATGAGGGAGAAGAGGTGTACTAATCTATGGGTACACTTAGGAGGCAATATTATACTAGTACTAATACTAAATAATAATAATAATAATAATAATAATAATGATAGCAGAATAATAGCAGTGGTTTCTTTCCTAGGGCTTGTGACCAATGCAGCCACAGGCTTTTAGCCCAGTTCAAGAAATGAGTTTGCTCTAATGGATTGGACCTCAAATCCAATGAGAATGTTGTTGATTACTCCTATAACATTCATGCCACTATATCCCCAGAGAACATATCTTTCCAGTCTCGTTATTATTGTAATAGAAATGGTTTTGGCTCATCCAAAACTAGGTGCAGCTTCTGAGCACACAATGAAGCCTCCTTACATTAGCAGGTTCTTGCTATAGCTCCTCAGTAGTCTGTAGGAAGTACACAAGGCTCAGTGCTTTCTCAGGTAGCTAGTGCTGGAATCAAAATGGTGGCTTGTGCTACTGCTGTTAGGCATGTTGGATGTTATGTGATTCTCAGGTGGCTAGGAGTCATAATTAAGGTTTAGATGCACACACATGCATCTCTGCTTATTCAAATATAAGTATGCGTGAAATCTTTTTCTACATGAAATCTGCATTTGCCATGTTTCATTCCAAGAATTAGGAAAATGCTGAAATTACTGAAAAAGAATGCAGTGAGTTTATTATGTATAAGAACATACTGATTTAAATATATCATTAAATTATTTCTAAATAAAGACATTCTCAGAGACCTCCTTTAATGAAAACTGAAGATGCTATATAATTAGCAGTTATGCACATTAACAGTTCATTTTACTAAATAAATTAAATGTGCTGCCTGACTATATTATCTTGTTTTGGTGATATACTAGCAAATTTTCTAAGGCTGGCCAGTGATGGTGTTGTTCTGTCTTCTCTGTTATCTACTTTTTCTGTCATGATTGGGTATCATCTACACTGAAAGATATTGGTAGACACTAAAGTCTCTGTGAGGAAAAAAAATAAACAAGGGCCAGAGTAGAAGTAACCTTAGTTTGAAGTTTATACTTTATACACCCAAACTCTCCTACATTCCAAATTGAAACATAAAGTTGCAAAAGAAACGGTGGTCATTTTATTCACTGTGGAATAACGTATTATAAAATATAGACTCTTAAACATTTTTTTTTGTTCCAAGAACTCTAATTTGAATCTTATAGAGCATCTGATCCTAGTCCCATATTTTTTGGACCTGACCTAGTCATTTATACCTTTAGCCAATTTCCAGAAGAGTATACACTGCTCTGTTCATTTCTATATCTTAATGACCAGAAGAACAACTCTTAAATATTTGGTAAATAAACAAACTTGCACAAATGACAATTTCCACATTTTCTTGGTAAATAGAACCAGGCTTACTACTGGACAGATGCCTCAACAGCAGCTCCAAGGAGACACAGATCTGCTCACAAGGCCTTCTGCTCAGCTCTGGGCAGCAAAACAAGACTTGGGGCCGCTAAAGGTCTGGGAGCAGTGTCTTAAGACTCCTTTGTATCTTCTTCCTCTAGCTGAAACACTGTACAAATAACATTATTTCATTTTTTTTAATGTATGCCATGATAGAATTTTTTTGGGGAACCCTTCTACAGGTGAGAGTAAGAAACACAAAATGTTTATAAGGGACAGGAAATAATTTCAATGAAATAGACTTGATACACATGTCTGCTAGCTATTGACCTTGTGGCTTAAAAACCAAATGTAAAGTGATATGAAAGCATTGTATTAATCTTGTTTCTTATATAAACTTAAATTGTGAAAGCATCAAACAGGAAAGTATGGCATAAAAATCCAGGATCATTAAATAATAAATTAAATTTCTGATTTTTGTTGTGTAAGTATTAGCTTCTATAACGTTTTAGAGTTGTAATTATGCATGGTACTTTGATACCCCAATTCTTCATTCTGTTGGGTGTTGGACTTGCATCCTTCTACCACACTGCTGTCCTATTTTATAACTACTAATTAGGATTCATTTGTCTTCCTTCTATTTCAGGTATATGGATAGATATTAATTCACAAGAATTTATTTTATAACATTTAGTGTGTGGCTTGTATTCAAGTTAACATTAATCTCCTTCTGAAAATTTATACTTTACTGCTTGTTAGGCAACGGGGAGCACAGTAGTCAAGATCACAAAACCAGAAGTCAGTATAGTAGTAAAAATATTTTAGTAATATCCTGTTGTTAAGACCCAACCATTACTGTAATAAACCTTTAGCTGAGATAATAATGAGTGTTTTTGTTGAACACTAAGAACTATTCTAAGTAATTTTTCTATGTTATAACATTTGACCTCTCTAAATTAGATATCTAAACTGTATTTGTTAACTATGTTTTTCCTATACTATCATGGAGATAATAGATTTCTAAGACAAATTCCAAGGAGATGTACAATCTTTCTAACTTTCCAAACCCACAGATATTTATATAATATCATTCTGCATTTCTAAAGCTTTGTTGTGGTTAGGTAGGATATGTTTCCTGTCTCAAGATGCCAAAGAATCTCATAATATGTCACTTCTTGTTAAAGTGTTATGTTTATGAAAATGAAAATTATGAATTTTATTTTTTGTCTGCTACACTAATAAATTTGTATTCTTTTATAGCCCATCACTGTAATCCAACATATTTATTTCTTCTCCAGCTTCATCTGTATGAAAATTTAAGCTCATTATCTATAGCTTGGTGATTTTGAGAAAGACTTTCAGTTTTTCTGTTGTAAAGTTCAAAGAATATTAATCTTACTGGTTATTGTGAGGATAAAATCAACTTCATGAGCTTGACATAATTAATACCCAGTGTGTAACAGGTGCTTAAATGTTAATAGCTACCATGTTTAAAAAGAAAGAGACTGATGGTTAATGGTTTTTCAGAATAGTAGTCAACTGTCCTGTAAGCTTTAATTAATTCACTAATTAAGATCATTGATCTTGTTTAGATCTTCATGGATTTATTTCCCTGTGCAATTGACCAAGCTCTGTTTTTATTGCCAGTGTGACAAATACCTTGCTAAATCCAGATGGACGTAAGCTACCTTTTTTGAATACTTGATCAAGAGAGAATGATGTCAGTCTGCTCTGACTCACTCTGACTCATTCTTATTTTGTGTTTCTTATTTTACTTTTAAAACTGTCATTTAATATCTACCCATTTTTGTTGGCTGCAGTATCTAATAAAATATATTAATAAGATGGAAATGATTAAATTAGGGAAATTAGCATTTTCATCTAGTCAAATATTGTCATTTCTATGTGTCAGAAACCTTTAGACTCACGTACATTTTTTTTATATTTTAAATAGTAATTTTTTAATTTTATTTTATAATTTAATTTAATTTTACATATCAGCCATGGATTCCCTTGTTCTCTCCCCTCCTGCCCCCCCCCCCGCTTGCCCCCAGCCCACCCCCCATTCCCATATCCTCCAGGGCAAAGACTCCCCTGAGAATTGAGTTCAACTTGGTAGATTCAGTCCAGGCAGGTCCAGTCCCCTCCTCCCAGGCTGAGCCAAGTGTCCCTGTATAAGCTCCAGGTTCCAAACAGCCAGCACATGCACTGAGGACAGGTCCCAGTCCCACTGCCTGAATGCCCCCCAAACAGATCAAGATAATCAACTGTCTCACTTATCCAGAGGGCCCGACCCAGTTGGGGGCTCCTCAGCTATTGGTTCACAGTTCATGTGTTTCCATTCCTTTGGCTATTTGTTCTTGCTCTTTTTTCAATCTTGGTCTCAACAATTCTCGCTCATACAAACACTCCTCTTTCTCGACAACTGGACTCCTGGAGCTCCACCTGGGGCCTGGCTGTGGATCTCTGCATCCGGTTCCCTCAGTCATTGGATGAGATTTCTAGCATGACAGTTAGGGTGTTTGGCCATCCTATTACCAGAGTAGGTCATTTCAGGCTGTCTCTCGACCATTGCCAGTAATCTATTTTGGAGGTATCCTTGTGGATTTCTGTGGGCCTGAAGAATGGATAAATAAAATGTGGTACATATACACAATGGAATACTACTCAGCAGAGAAAAACAATGACATCATGAGGTTTGCAGGCAAATGGATGGATCTAGAAAAAATCATCCTGAGTGAGGTAACCCAGACTCAGAAAGACAAACATGGTATGTACTCACTCACAGGAGGATACTAGATGTAAAGCAGGGATGACTGGACTGCTACTCACAACTCCGGGGAGGCTACCTAGAGAGCAGGACCCCGGGAAAGACACAGGGATCGCCCAATGACAGAGAAATGGATGAGATCTACATGGACAACCTTGATGTGAGTGGGGGTAGTGAAGGGCAAGGGTCGAGGGAAAGAGAGCTTGGGGGAGCAGGAGACCCCAGCTGGATCAAGAACAGAGGGGGAGAACAAGGAATAAGAGACCATGGTAAATGGAGACCTCATGTACATATTTTCAATGTAATTGCTCCAAGCTTCAGTTATTGGGCTGTGTCCTATGATACCAGAACTGTCATTCCTAACTGTGTTTTCTTACCCATTATCAATTATATTTCTACCCCATTCTTCTTTCCCCTCAGTACATCCTCTTGGCTTCTATTCAGACTCTATTCTGTTTTCTCCTTCCATGTAATCAAATAATTATCTACAACAAATGATTAGGAACACACACTACATGTCTTCCTGTGTCTGATGTATTTCAGTTTACCTGACTTTCAAATTCATCCATGTTACTGCAAATTCAGTTTTTATGGGTGGATAATATTGCACATAAACACACACACACACACACACACACACACACACACACACACACTCAAACATTCTAAATCCTTTGATCTGTCAGTGAATATCTTTCTTGACTCCACACTGTGATGATTCAGAGAAGCATTGCTGTAAACATGGCTGCATCACCTCTCCTTGGATTCATACCCAACAGAGATCTCATGGAAATTCTATCTTCAGTTTTCTGAGGAATGTATACCTCATTATAATATTTATACTAATTTATATTCCAATCAACATTTATAAAAGTCCATCTTCTTCAGGCTGCCAATATTCTCACCAGTAATTTGTTTTGTTTTGTTTTTGATAACAGCCATTCTAACTAGTTCGAAATAAAATCTCACTGTGGATTATTTAGTACTGCCCAGAGGAATAATCATACTGAACTTTTTAAAAATATTTTTATTTTATAATTAATTTAATTTTACATATCAGCCATGGATTCCCCTGTCCTCCCTCCTCCCACCCCACCACCCAGTCCTGCCACCCCCAATCCCCCCCCATTCCCACCTCCTCCAAGGCAAGGTCTCCTCTGGGGGATCAGCCCAGCCTGGTAGATTCAGTGGAGGCAGGTCCAGTCCCCTCTTCCCTACACCAAAGCTGAGCAAAATGTCTCAACATAGGCCCCAGGTTCCAAAAAGCCAGGCCATGCACCAAGGACAGGTCCAATTGCCTGGGGGCCTCCCAAACAGTTCAAGCCAATCAACTCTCCCACCCATCCAGAGGGCCTGATCCAGTTCCATGGGGGCTCCTCAGCCATTGGTTCACAGTTCATGCGTTTCCACTACTCTGACTATTCGTCCCTGCAATTTTTCCAATCATGGTCTCAATATCTCTTGCTCATATAATCCCTCCTCTCTCTCTTGCCGATTGGACTCTGGGAGCTCCACCTGGGGCTTGACCTTGGATCTCTGCAATCTGCTTTCATCAGTCACTGGATGAGAGTTCTATCATGACAGTTAGGGTGTTTGGCCATCTGATCACCAGAGTAAGCCAGCTCGAACTTTTAAAGCATATTTCTCTTGATAATTTTTTGTTTAGATAATTATGTTCAGTGTGTGTGTGTGTGTGTGTGTGTATGTGTGTGTGGTCTGTATATGTTTTATATGTATATATGTGTATGAATGTGTGTGTTTTTTATATCAATGTGTATGTGTGCATATACATGTGCATGAAAGTGTGCATACACATTAATACGTGTACTTATGGAGGCCAGATGTCAATGGAAAATGTCTTTCTCAATTTCTTTCCACCTTATTATTTGAGAGATCTCTCAATGAACTTGTAGCTCAAAGATTTGCATAGGCTAATAGACAAATGAGCTAGGTATCTACCTGTTCTTTTCTCCCCTGTTCTGAGAATGAATGCACCATGACCAGCTTTCTTTTTCCTTTAATGGGTATTGGGGATCTGAACTCAGGTCCTCCTGATTGTGAGGTAGGCACTTTCAATCATCTTCCACTCAGAATTTGGTCATTTTTAACTGATTTATTTGCCTTTTCAAGTTTTTTTAGTTCCTTTTGTATTTTGGATATTTCACTCTTTCTTGAATGAATACTGTGAAAAATTCTCCCCATCCATAGCCTGCCTTGGGACCCCATCATTCAGTCACCTCTCTGGATAGAAACATTTTAGTGTGATTCAATCTCGTTGTATACTACAATTTTTCTTGTTTTTGCTTTGAAGTCTTAATGAATGCTCTCAGTATCTTGAAGTGCTTCCCTTGATTGTGTAGATTGATTTCACAGCTAGGTCCTTGACTCATTTGGAGTTGACTTTCACATAATGCGAGAGGTGTCACCTTTCGGAATATCTGTGTTCTGTTTTGCCAGTACCATTTATTGAAGAGACTATCTTTTCTTTAATATGTGTGTGTCACCTTTGTAAAAATTCATCTGGCTATGTGTTAATTGGCCACTTTTATTTCTAAGCCAGATTCAGAAAGACAAAGCTCCCATTTCATATCACATATGTCATCTACATTTTAAGACATGGCAGTAGAGGGAAGACTACTGAGAAAAGAGGGGGCACCAGATCAGGTGGAGACAAGAGAATAATGAGGAATAATTATGTTTAAAGCACATTATTTATACATGAAACTCATTGGGTTATAATGTGTGGATTCATTTTTGTGTATTTATTCTGTTCTATTTGTTTCTGTGTCTATATGTAGTCTAGTGACTTCCTGCTTTGATAACAATAGTTTTGAAATATGTTTTAAAGTGAAGCATTTTGATGCTACCAGCTTTTGTATTTTTGTTGATATTATTATTTGTTTTTGGTTTGCTGTTATGTATCATTGATAATTCTGTATAAATTTTTGATCTTGTATTTGGAAAGTCTAAAAAAAAATTGTACTATTATTTGGGTTGGAAATGTGTCCCAAAGACCCATGTGCTTAGTCCGCAGCCTGTACCATTACCAAAAAGTAGTAGGACTTTCATCTATGGGACATAGTCCATGGGACATATTTGGATCTTTGACATATCCTTATCAGGCTCTCTTAGACTATGAGGTTATCAGTTTCCATTACCAATTATTTCCATTAGGATGCCCTGCTTCAGCATGGGCCCAGAAGCAACTAGGCCCATATATATTGTACACCAGACCCATTTTACAATTTTTCTTTCAATTTGTTTTTGATATATAAAAATGATACAATTTCACATATGTTGAATTTACATATATTCATAATGTTCCTAGTCATTTATCAGTTCCAAGAGGTTTTTGATGTAGACTTTGGATTTTTCAATATGTAAAACCAGGCTATCTTCAGATAGGGTTAATTTTGATTTTTTTCCAGTTTTTGTGTCCTCTTTTTGATTTTTTTCTCTGACCAATTCCTCTGATTAAAATTTGTGGTATTATGTTGAATCAGAAAGGTAAAAATCTCATTTTGTTTCTCATATTAGAGGAAATTATTTTTGCACTAGGAGAATAGCTCAGCTGGCAAAGCATTTGCTATGACTGGAGCGAGATCTCCAGCATCAATATAATACAAAAAGCAAGCAAGCAAGCAAACAAACAAACAAACAATAAAAGACAGGCCGAGTGGCCCATGCTTGGAACTCCAGCCCAGAAGAGGTAGAAACAGACATACTCCAGGCTTGTGGGTGGGTTGTGGGTCATCCAAAGATTGACACCTGAGGTTAACTTCCAGCTACTGCAGGGATCTGAGTATGCATTTGTATGCATGTAAATACACACACACACACACACACACACACACACACACACACACATACACACACACACACACACCACC
The DNA here is from genome assembly GCA_902168425.1 of Peromyscus attwateri. Classification (NCBI taxonomy): domain Eukaryota; kingdom Metazoa; phylum Chordata; class Mammalia; order Rodentia; family Cricetidae; genus Peromyscus; species Peromyscus attwateri. The sequence goes on along the minus strand of CABHPP010137116.1, from coordinate 12,209 downwards.
CCAAAAGTAAGAAACTTGAAAACTTTTTTCCTCTTTAACAAGATGTGAAATGTCAATTTTTTTTCTCATGTAGCTTTTATTATGTGGCGTTTTAGTCCTTATGATTATAATCTGTTGTGACTTTATCATGAAAGAATGTTGAACTATTTTAAGTCATTTCTGTATCTACTGTGATGATTATATAGTTTTTGCTTTCAATTTGATGATGTGCTGTAGAATATGTATACTGTTTTGGGAATTCTGTACCTCGAAACACTTTTGTATCCCTGGGGTTAGTCTCACATGGATGTGTGTGTGTGTGTGTGTGTGTGTGTGTGTGTGTGTGTGTACATAATTTATCAATGAATCCCCAACACTTTAAACATTTCTTTGTTGGGAGACTTTTTTACTATAGATTAAATCTCATTATTCCTTATTACTGGCCAAGTATTCTGTAAAAATTTACAAGTATAGATATTAACATTTTTATGTCATTTAATTTTCAAATATATGGATATATACTTGTATAGTAAGGCATTTAGTGTCAATGCTAATTTCTACTTACTTATTAATTGATATTAAAGGCAGGGTATCATTTAATCTAGACTTTTCTGAAACTCAATTCAACATGTAGCTAGAGAAGCCTTGAACTAATCCTACTGCCTCCACCTTCCAAGTGCTGGGATGATGGAAAGGTGTCACTGCATCAGATTATGAGGTTTTTTTCTTCTCTTCCTTTTTTTCTTGATTAACCAAGCTAATGGTTTGTTAAATCTTCTTTTTCTGAAAATATTAACTCTATGTCATTAGTTTTCTAATTAATGAAATTAAATTAATTTTCTTAATTTGTTTTATATTTTTTCTAATTTTTAAGATTAATTTATGTTAGCATGAAAAGATTCCATTATCACATATTGATATACATGACTCATTGTAGTTTATTCTTTTTCACAGTCCTTCTCAACTGCTTTCTTTCTTATGGCCATTCTCTCTTGATCTTCTCCCTCTTCCCCGACTTGTGTCTTCTTCCACTTCCGTGTTCTCTACAGTCAATTACACTCGCACTGACCCCCAGTCACATGCTACATTAGGATCTCATCTTCTCTCCCCATGGGACTTTCCTACCTTCATATCCAACACACATCAGATTACTGGTCCTATCATTGAAAGAACGATTAATTGTTTTCTGATACTCATTTTTTGCAGATCTTTTAGGATCACAGATGAGTGATCATAGGCTGTATTCGTGTGCTTGTTCTTGTAGTTGAATTGATGTTTTGCCTTTTGGGCTTTAAATATTGTATCTTTGATTTGTATTTGTGACATTTTGACTAGGACATATCTTGGAGAGTTTCTTCTTTGGTGATCTGTCTTTAATGGTTGAAAAGCTTCTTGGTTTTGATAATTTCTTCCTCTTGAGTTGAGACTTTTCCGTTACAGTTTCACTGAACAAATTGTCTAATTTTGAGATTTTTCCCTTCACTCCCCTATTATCCTATGAATTCTTAGGTTTGGTTATTTAAATACACCCCAGAGTTCTTGAGAGGTTTGGTCAGACTCATTTATTATGTTTTTTCTTTTTACATGTCTTAATTGCCTCAATGTTTTCCTCCATCTTGATACTTTCTTCCATTGATCTCCCCTGAAAGTTTCCACAGTACTTCTCACTGGATTGTTTGACTCATTACCCTAACTTCTTGTTCTTATCATAAATTCATTGTCTTGCTGTTCTTGTTTTAAATGTTTGTAAATGTTTTCCCTTTGTGCATGTCTGTGTTTCAGGTTTGTGCCTTGTGCCTGTGAAGGGAGAGATCATATCCTTAGGAACTAGAATTACAGATGATTGTGAGACATCCTGTGGGTGATAAGAATTGAATCCAGTTCCTCTTGAAGAGCAGCCTGTGCTTTTGGCCCTTAGGCCCTGAGCCACCTGGCCCACCCAGCTCCATTTTGTAAAATTTCCCTCTACATTGTTCCTTCCATCCACTTTGCTGACTTTGTTGCCTAGGTTCTGGCTTTATTTTACCACTTTACTCAGCTGATTATTTGAGTCATCTATTTTGTCAGTGATCCTTTTAAATGTGACTTCATGGTGGCCAATGAGGTGACTCAGTGGCTCAAAGCACTTTTTAAGCCTCATGATTTGTGTTTTATCCCAGATATCCACTTAGAAAGAGAGAATGACTCGACTCCCACAAGTTTTCCTGATTTCCACATGTGGTGCATATTCACCCCTGCACTACCTATATGCATACACATGCACACAAACATGTACTCTGGACCAATCTTAAAGGTTTTATTAAATAAAAGCTTGGAGCCATAAATGTGGGTTAAAGCCTGAGAGACATCAAAGTACAGTCACAGCTAACCTCGCCTCACCAACTTCACAGCTTCCAAGGCAAGCTACTTCCTGTCTACCCATACCTATATGTCTTTCTGTTCTGTTCTCTCATTTGCTCTCTCAGCCCAGCTACATCACTTCCTTTTCCTGCCCAGCTCTGTCACTTCCTGTTTGTCTATATAGACCTCCAGACCTCTATGGTTGGTGCTGGGATTAAAGGCGTGTGTTACCACGCTTGACTATGTTCCCCAATGTGGCCTTGAATTCACAGAGATCCAGACAGATCCGTGCCTCCCAAGTGATAGGATTAAAGGTGTGTGCCACCACTGCCTGACTTCTATGTTAATATAGTGGCTGGCATTTTCCTCTAGTCCTCAGGTAAATATTATTGGGAGGCACAGTATATTGGGAGACACAATACATCACCACAATGTACATGTACACACACACACACACACACACACACACACACACACACACACATTGGACCCTGTGGTGAATAGAGGAGCAATAAAAAATGGAATAGCAGGGTAAAAGTAATTTCATCAGGAACAAAGGAAAAATGTGGGTTTCTAATTAGGGAAGAAGAGGGGAGATAAGTACAGAAGAAGAGAGGAGAGAAAAAAAGAGTAAAGATGTCTAAAGAGGCAATAAAGAATCATGTTATTAGCTAGCTACACGAAATAAAACCCATAATATAGGTAAGTGTGTGTATAAATGTACAAATATAGCTTAAGTGAAATTTTCTCATCTGAGCTGACAATGCTCCCGCAAGAGTCAAAGGCCATCCAACAAATCCCTCAAATCAGGTACAGGAAACCCTCTTTTGGGTTGTTGGCCAGTGTTGTCCAAGAAACCCTCAAAGCATTACGAATTATGTGCAACTGTCTTCAGTTGCCCTCCAGAGGTGGACAGTAAGTCCCATTGCTGAAAACACTATGCACTTCAGACACTGAGTTTTTTTTTCTTCATGTGTTTTTGTCAGAGTAGTTATTGTTCTTTCAAACTCACATGTAGAATCCTTTTAGTAATTCTAGTATGCTTGGTCTAGTGATGACGTATTCACTCACTTTTTGCATTCCTTAAGGATTCTATTTCTACAGCATTCTTGAAGGATCATTTTTATGAATACAGTATTCTCATTTGACAGATTTTTCCCTTCTACATTTTAAAAATATCATTTTATTCCCTCTTTGACTGTAAGTTTTCTGATAAGAAATCTGCCATTATTTTAGAGAAGTATCAGTTTGATAAGTTATGTTAGCTTTGATGCCACTAACTGCCATAGTGCATTCTTTCTATAGGTCCTTTAAGCTCTAGTTGATGACAGTAGCAGGCAAAGTTTCAGCATAAGAATGCACCTCAATGTTTGTGGTGTTTTGTGAGTAGTGTGGCCATATATGTTGTATTGAAGCATCCAGTCTTGCTGTGGCTTGCAGGCTAGTGCAAGACCAATAGTAGCAGGGACATGGAGTAAATCACCTTATTTTCAGTCATTTAAGCAGGAAGAGGACGATATGGATCTTACATCCCCAATTGAAACTACCCCAGCATCTTAGTTCTTAGGGATAACACACTAACCTGTTGCCCTTAGCCACCTCCTTTCAGTGTAGAGTGATGCATAGAATTGGTTTGTGAAGTCATAGGTACATTTCTAGGTAATTTGATAACTAAGGCTACTAACATTTTTACTGCATTATGGGCTTCCAGTATGTTACAGCTTTACTAAGATTGCTTGTGCCTGACATGCACAGTAAAGAGTGAGTTCTTTTCCATCCTTACTCCAACACTTTTCCACACTGTGGTTCTCAACCTTCCAAATGCTATGACCCTTAAATACAATACCTCATGTTGTGGTGACTCTCAATCATAAAATTATGTTATTGCTACTTCAAAACTGTAATTTTGCTCCTGTGAAAGGGTCATTTGACTCCCAAAGAGGTCACAACCTACAGACTGAGAACCACTGCTCTACCTGGAGGCTGATGTAAGTACTCTACTTTCTTTCTGATGACATCATAAGTCTCCATGTTTTTCAGTATTCTTACATTAAGTTCCAGGGTTTTCTTTCAGCCTCTTATCTCAACTATAGCTTTTTAGTTGTTTTGGCTTTTGTTTGTGGAGGATAAGGTAGGAACCAGCTGTTCAGCAACGTTAGCATCAGATTCATTTTTCTTAAACTCACCTGAGCCCTGGCTGATTTCTACAGGCATTTTTAAATATTCTTGATTTCTTATATAATATATTATTGAATTATGTTTATGTTTTAACTCAGAAGTCTTAACTTGTATGCTAGTTGTCTTCTTATTTGACTCAGGAAGTCATGCTGTTATAATTCTGTTGAGTATTTTAAAAGAAAGTCTATTTTCCTGATGGTGTACATTTTTAGTGAACTATCATTCTTTTTAAGACACAAACATACACATGTACTAAAGGTAAATATAATTATAAATATGATTTTATAAGTTATTAAAAATTACTGGCATTTGAGAGATGGCTCAATGGTTAAGAGCACCGGCTGCTCTTCCAGAGGACCCAAGTTTGATTCCCAGCACTTACATAGTGTTTCACAATCATTTGTATCTCTAATTGCAGGAGTTCTAATGTCCTCTTCTAGCCTCTAAGTGCAACAAACACACACATGGTGCATAGGCATACATGTATCCAAAACATTCATACACCTAAAAGGTAAGAATTATCACAAAAAGATTAAAGGTATTTATTATGTGGAAAGCTCGATTTTACTTCATTGTCCTTGTTCTGCCCAGTGGTACCTGCACACCAGAGGTTATGTGTTTGCTTCCAGTTCCCAAGTGACTCGCTGAGCTCTATCCATATTTCCTTCCCACACCAGGTCTGTAGCCTTTTATAGAGGAACCAGATTTGTATATTTTTCTGTACTTTCTTTTTCACATCTTCATCTAGTTTAATAACTGGTTGTGTCAAGTAGACTGTAGACAAGAATATTCTCTCCTACTTTTATGAAAGTCAATTTCCCTTCCCTTTTTAATCAAATGAACCAAGATATAGTCATTTATTATGATATTAGTCATTTACTAATTACTAGAACATAATAATGATTTGTACTTTTTAAAAATAATTTTTGTGCTCCCTACAAACAACTCAAACTTCTTTGAGCTTTTCTTTACTGAATCATAAATTTCTGCCATATGTACCTGGAACACAATAAGCCTGGATTCAATTTAGTAGGGGAAAGTGATGTCAGTCTCTCTCTAAGCCTGTGTGCCATAGACATCTGTAACAACAATGTTTAATCATAAATGCAACATTTATCATGGAGGGAAACACATATCTGAGAGCTAAGTGAAAGAAAAACAAAACTATAGACCAAATTATTTTATTAAAGAATTAAGGAAGCATTACAGTGACATTCTAGTGCATTTTACACTGTGAAGGTTTTTTTTCTCTTTCCCTTTCAGATTACCTGCAGTTCAGGATAATTGGAACAGCCTTTCATTAACTTCTTTGGCCTTTAAACCTTAACCCCTCTACTCTTTGTCCACCTGCTCCAATGTATAGATGGGATCAGGTAAAATAGCAAGTATTGATATTACTTGGAGGGCTAGAAAATGACTCTCTCCTTTAGTTTTGATACAGTTGAACAAAATAAAAATTCAGACCTCAAAATCTAGCAGGTAGGACTTCTACAAGAGCTGGCTTGAAAGGAATGAAGAGAGTAATAGGAATTATTATCTAGTATTTTTCTCTGATGAAGGGGAGTCTCTATCTTTTAAAGTAAAAGTAAATTTGAGCCTATCTTAAGGAAGAATTCCTGACTTTGGCAAGGGAAGAAGGAAGGCTTCCTGTGGATCTCCACCTCTTCCTCAGCTTCTCCACATCTAATCACCCAATTTCATGCTCTGCTGTGTAACAGACCACATGCTGTGACCTCTCCTCAATCTCTGCCCACATTCCCAGAGGATGAAGTAGATCCCAGTAGAGCAGCTTGTTTCTTTTCTCTCAGTCCCCTCTTCTAGTGAATCCCTATCCCTAAATGTCAGCTCCCAATTACCTAGAAACACATTTTACACACAATGCCCAGTGATCACACCAATAAGAATCCCAGAAGAATTTCCTACCAGGGAACACATAGCCACCACACTCTCTTAAGAACCAAGGAAGGCAACAGAAACCAAGGAATAAAACACTCATTCAATGAAGACAAGACCATATTACCACCCAGAATTAAAATTCTCTAAAACTCAGATGCAGCAGTGTAGAAACACAATTAATAACTGCTAGGATAATGTCTCCATTAGATCCCAGCAATTCCTACTGCAAAGGGCCCTGAGTATTGCAACATAGGCAAAGCACAAAGAAAAATCTTTAAAATAGCCTTTATAAATATAGTAGAGGTCCTTAAAGAGGGAATAAACAATTTCTCTTAAAGAAATCTATGAAAACACAAACAATGGAAGGGAATGAATAAAACAATTCAAGGCCCAACAGTGGAAATAGAATCAATAAATAAAATCAAACTGAGAAAAATCTAGATGTGAAAATTTTAGGAACTCAAAAGGAAACCTAAGAGGCAAGCCTCACCGATAGAATAAAAGAGATGGAAGAGAGTCTCGGGCATTGAAGACCAGATAAAATAAATGGATACCTCCATCAAAGAAAATGTTAAATCTAAAAAAAATCTTGGCACAAAACATTCAGAAAATCTGGGACACTATGAAAAGGCCAAATATAAGAATTATAGGAATAGAAGAAGGAGAAGAAATCCAGGTCAAAGGCACAGTAATTTTCAACAAAGTCACAGAAGAAAATTTCCCTAACCTAAAGGAAGAGATGTCTGCTAAGGTATAAGAAGCATATAGAGCATCAAATAGATTGGAACAGGAAAGAAAGCCTCCCCAACCCCCCCCCAGCATCTAATGATCAAAATATTAAACATACAACAAAGGAAGAATATTAAAAGCTGGAAGGGAAAAAGACCATGTAACATGCAAAAGCAAAGATACTTGAATAACACATAATATCTCAATGAAGAAAAAAATCTGGAAAGGTCTGATAAGATTTTCTACAGAATGTAAGATACCACAAATGCCAGCCTAGACTACTATACCCAGCAAAACTTTCAATCATAATAGATAGAGAAAATAAGACCTTCTATGATAAAACCAATTTAAAAAATCTATAAATCCAGCACTAGAGAAGTTAGGTACTAGAATGAAAATTCGAACATAAGGAGCTTAACCACGCTCAAGCAAGTACAGGGTATGTATAATCCCGTATCAGCAAATGAAAAGAGAGGAAACACATAGACACACATACAAATGAACACACACATATACATACAAACAAACACCACAACAGCAAAAATAGCAGTAATCAACAAATACTACTCATTGATCAAAAGTCTCAATACCCTAATGAAAAGACACAGACTAACTGAAAGGGTCTGAGAATAGGATCCATCCTTCTGCTGCATCCAAGAAATACACCTTAACATGCAAGATAGTCATCACCTCAGGGTAAAAGGATGAAAAAATAATATTCCAAATAAATGGGTCTAAGAAGTAAGCTGGTATAGCCATTTTAATATTTCACAAAATAGACTTCAAATCAAAACTGATTGGAAGAAGTAGGGAAAGACACTGCATACTTATTAATGGAAAAAATTCACCAAGATGACTGTAATTCTTAACATCTGTGCCCCAAACACAAGGGTACCCTAGTTCATAAAAGGAGCAATACTACAGCTTAACTACTAACACATACTAACCCTTCCATACTGACACTCAAATCCTTATATACCCTATTCTCATCATAGACAGATGATCCAGAAAAAGAATAAACAGAGAAAATCTGGAGCTAACTGACATAAAACAAATGGACATAGCAAATATTTGTAGAATATTTCCCATGAACACAAAAAAATATACCTTCTTCTCAGCATCTTATAGAACTTTCTCCAAAATTCACCACATACTCAGATATAAATAAAGTCTCAATAGACATAAGAAAATTGAAATAACACCCTACACCCTATCCTGTCTAACTACCACGGATTAAAACTAGATCTCAACGACAATAGAAACAACAGGAAGCTTATAAACTAATGGAAACTGAACAATTCACTACTGAATGAAAAAAAGTGGGTCAAAACAGAAAAAAGAAAATAAAAGACTTTCTAGAACTGAATAAAAATGAATACACAACATACCCAAACATATGAGACACAATGGTGGTTGTTCTAAGAAGCAAGTTCACAGCACAAAGTGCTGACATAAAAAGGTAAAATTGTAGAGATCTCATACTAGTAACTTTATCACAATCTGAGATCTCTACAACAAAAAGAAGAAAACACACACAAAAGGAGCAAACAGCAAAATATATCAAACTCAAAGCTGAAATCAATAAAATAGAAACAAACTAATTAACAGAATAATATGAGGAATTAATGAAACAATGAGTTGGCTCTTTGAGAAAAATGAATAAGATTGACAAACCTTTATTCTAAATAATTAAAAGGCAGAGGTAGAATGTCCAAATTATCAAAATTAGAAACAAGAAGAGAAAAATAACAATAGACACTGAGGACCTCCATAGAATCATAAAGAAATACTTTAAATAGCTATACTCCACCAAATTGTAAAATCTAAAATAAATAGGTAATTTTCTCAACAGGCACAACTTAATCAAAGTTAAATCTAGAACAGATAAACAATTTAAATAGACTTATAACCACAGTGAAAAAGAAACAATCTTTAAAAGTCTCCTAACTAAAAAGTAGCTCAGGGGCAGATGGTTGAAGTGCAGACTTTCAAAGAAGAGTTAACACCAATACTCCTCAAATTATTTTACCAAACAGGAACAGAAGGAACACTGCCCAATTTGTTTTATGGGGCCATAGTTAAATTGATGTACAAATCCAATAAAGAATGAACAAAGAAAGAGAATTACAGATCAATTTCTCTTATGAACATAGATGCAAAAAGCTCAATGAAATACTTGCAAATTGAATCAAATACATCAAAATGAGTATCTACCATGATCAAGTAGATTTCATCTCAGAGATGTAGGGATGATTCAACATATGCAAATGAACAAATGTAATCCACCATATAAACAAACTGAAAGACAAGGACCACAGAATAATCTCATTAGATGCTTTTTAATCACTTTGTGATAGAAGTCCTATAGAAATTAGGGTCAAGGGACACACCTAAACAAAATTAAGGCAGTTTACAAGCCCATTGCCATCATCAACTTAATTGGCGAGAAACTCAAAATGATACTACTAAAATCAGGAACAAGACAAGATTGTCTACTTTCTTTATATCTCTTCAAAATAACATTGCAAGTCTTAGCTAGAGCAATAAAACAACTGAAAGAGTTCAAGGGATAGAAATTTGAAAGGAAGAAGTCAAGTGTCTTAATTTGCAGATCAATAGATAGTATACATAATTAGACTGAAAAAATTCAATTGAGGAACTCCTACAGTTGCTAAACACTTTCAGCAAAATAGCTGATAATTCACAATAGCCTCAAATAATATAAAATGTCTTGGAGTAACTCTAAACAAACAAGTGAAAGACTTGTATGATAAAACATTAAATCATTGAAGAAGATATCAGAAGAGGAAAATAAGTTTCATGCTAATGAAGCAGTAGGTTTAGCATAGTAAAATAGCCATTCTATCAAAATCAATCTAGAGATTCAATGCAATCCCCATTAAAATTCCAACACAATTCTTCACAGATTTTAAAGAACATTATTCAGCTTCATATGGAAACAAACAATAACAATTAAACACCTCAGAATAGCTAAAACACTTCTGAATAATTAAAGAACTGCTAAGGTTTCACCAATTTCAATTTGTCCTACAGAGCTATAATAATAATAACATCATGATATTGGCAAAAAAAGACACATAGATCAATGGAATTGAATTGAAAACTTGGACATAAATCCATACACTGGTGGGCACCTCGTTTTTGATAAGGTGGCCAGAAACACATACTGGAAAAAAAGACATCTTTAACAAGTAGTGCTAGTCAAACTGTACAATTACATTTAGAAAAAGACAAATAGAACCATACTCATCACCCTGAACAAATCTCAACTCCAAATGGACCAAAGATATCAACAGAATATCAGATACACTGCACTTGGTAGAAGACAAAGTGGGAAATAGCCTTGAACTCAAAGGGAAATACTGAACAGAACACCATTACCACATGCACTAAGAACAACAATTAATAAATTGAACTTCATGAAACCAACAAACTTCAGCATGGCAAAGGACATTGTCATTCAAAGATGTCTACATAATGGGGATAGATTTTTACCAATTATACATCTGATAGAGGGCAAATATCCAAAATATATTTTTTAAAAATTACGAAAATTATATATCAAGAAAAAATAACCCAATTAAAAAATGTGATACAAATCCAAACAGAGAATTATTTAAAAAGGTAACTCAAACAGCTAAGAAACAAATAAATGTTTAACATCCCTAGTCATCAGGACAATGCAAATCAAAACTACTTAGAGATTTCTTCTTGGGCCTGTCAAAATAACTAAGGTAATGATACAAGAAACAACTCCTACTGTTAAGGATGTGGAGTAAGGGGAACACTCATCCATTGCTGGTAGGAGTATATCCTTGTACAACCACTGTGGAAATCACTGTGGAAGTACTTTAGGAAGATGAGAATCAATCTCTTTCAAGATCCAGCTATACCATCTTGTGCATGTCCTCAAAGGACACTTTATTCTACCACAGAGACATTTGCTCAACCATGTTCATTGCTGCTCCATTCATAATAGCCAGAAGTTAAAAGCAAACTATCTGCCCCTTGCAGAAGAATAGATAAAGAAAATTTGGTATGTCTACAAAATGGAATATTACTCAGCCATTTAAACAATGAAATCATGAAATTCACAGGTAAATGAATGGAACTAGAAAAAAATATCATCCTGAATGAGGTAACCAACACCTAGAAAAGCAAATATTGTACAATTCACTTATATGTGGATACTAGCTGTTAAGTCAACAATAACCAAGCTACAACCCATAGAACAACAGAGAGTAGATATAGCATAAGGGACCTGGAGGGAGACAGATAAATCTCCTTAGGAAATGGAAATGGAATAGATATTTATGGAGGGAGGCAGGGTGAGGTAGAATGGGCAGAATGAGAGGGTAAAGTGGGGAGGGGGAGAGGAAGGAGCTTGTGGGGGGAATATAAGGAGAATTAGATAAAATTAAGGGCCATTAGAGGGGTATTATGGAAACCTAAGACAACAGAAGCTTTGTGCCACCATTTCACTAGTATATCTTTTAGGCAGGACACCATTGTAGATCAAAAGATTTGTGACTGGTTTGGTGTTTATGTTTCTCTTTTTGTAGCAGGCAGAATACTAGCCTGTACCAAAAACTCTCATACATAGGAATGAAAGCTCTATGTAGGCAATAGCTCAACTTCTCTGTATCGATATGTTGTATAATTGTATTCAGCAAAGGGGATTTGCCATCAGTTTATGTAGGGCAAACTATAGTCTTGGCAACAGCCTGGGCTGTTTGGCATTCCCATGGGACCCTTTGACCAATAACTCAAATAGATGTAACCCAATACCAGTACTAGAAACTTCATTTGGTGACAAAAGATGGCCATTCTGGGTTCTGTCTCTCATTATTTGGCGATTTCATTTAGATCATCTTCATATATATATATATATATATATATATATACATATATATGATCTTCATATATGTATATACACATATATATATATGGCAAAATGTAAACAGGATAATTTTTTTTGTTTTGTTTTTTTGCTTTTTTAATTTTATAATTTGATTTAATTTTACTTATCAGCCACGGATTCCCTTGTTCTCCCCGCTCCCCCCCCC